>PVKM010021739.1:0-22336 GCA_004027735.1 Carollia perspicillata | reverse complement strand
GGTGGACTGGGACAGGAGTAAAAGACAGAAAACTGTACTTGAATAACAATTAAAATAAAATTTTAAAATATATATTTTATTTGTTTTTTTTTAGAGAGAAGGGATGGGAGAGAGAGAGAAACATCAATGTCTGGTTGCTCCTCACACACCCACTACTGGGGACCTGGCCTGCAACCCATGCATGTGCCCTTGACTAGGAATTGAATAGGCAACCTTTTGCCTCGCAGTCCAGTGCTCAATCCACTGAGCCACACCAGCCAGGCTACTCAGTAAATTTAAATGCACTATTCAGACCTGAGGATTATTTTCAAGCAAGCATAGCCTAAATCTCAGAAAAAGGAAATAGGAGAAAAAATACCAAATAAGTATGAACTTTTTTACTTTAAGTGCTTTCAATCTATCAAACTTTAAAATTTTTACCCTAAAACATGAAAATAATCTGGTTTGTGGCTTTTGTGATGTCATGGAGAACAAAAAAGTGCCCCTGAACCAGAGAAAATCAAACGCCTGAATTTTGAAGAAGCAAAAAAGAGTAGATTGTAAACTGAGTAACAGCTAACATTTGCTGAGTGCTTCCTCTATGTCCGAGATTTTTCCAACAATTCTGTGATGCAGAATTATTATTATCTGCATGTTATACATGAAATATTGGACTTATGAGGTTTCTAAAATGATCAAATAAGTGGGTAAGTAAGTAAAGTATTTAGAATAATTTCTGGCACATAGTAAAGCCTTCCATAAATGTAGGCTGTTATTACAGAGAAATCAAAGTTGTCTTTATGCTTGCAATGCACTATTTTTATTTATTTCATTTTTACTTATTTAACTTATAGCTGTTATTTTCTTTTCTAACTATTTTATTAGCAATATTTCTGTCAATATTGCATATCAAAGAGAATACAATGTTATAGATTCATTTTGCAGATGAAGTAACAGAGGCAAGCAAACTAAACAATTGATGTAAGATTCTGTGATCTGTTTGATGGTTGAAGCAGGGCTAGTACAACTAACATTAGGAGCCAACAGCACTTACAGCTCATATATCTGATTTACCAGTATCAACTACATCTGAATTTAGCCTCTTCAGCAGTCTGGTGCCTAGGAGCTGAATTCCTCAGCTGAACTTAAATTGCTGATCTGTTATTTACTGAACTATTCTCTTTTTCTTCCCTTTGTCTTTCTGGCCTTTGTCTGCCAGTAGTCATAAAAGTTTCATATAATGACAGGTGTGGGACTAAGAAAAGACGCAGGCATATGAAATCTGACACTTGAAAGATGTATTTGTCCTAGAATATGCTTCAAACAAAGCATTTTTCAGGGCATTAAAACAATAACAATGAAAGAAACCCAGTCCTTGCCAATGCTGAATTATTTTGGTACAAGAGTCATTTTGCTTTACCTGATAAAAATAGGTATGTTTGTTTCTTACATACATTTAAGTCATTGGTGTGCTTGAATAGTTTGAGAATGAGAAGTTTTGCAAATTCTAAGATGTGAGGACAGTGATTTTAGTTGTCTATTAATGAATCCATCCATCCATCCATCCTTCTGGACAGGAATTTATATCTCTTTCATTGTGGGTCCTACTAGAAAACAATTCCCATTAGATGGCTGCAGCAAATCTTTGGAGATTTATTCTACTAGGAAGAGTAGATCATGCCAAGTTCATGGACCCCTACATTTTGTAGGACTCCCTGGGATATTTATCAAATAGAATTGACATTTGGTTATTTTATAACATTCCTAAATATTTTTAATTTTTCTATTGGGTAAAATATTAACTCTAAATTCATTTCCTTTCTTTTCTTCTAATCTGGAATCAATGTGTTAAATCAAAATGTATTTGTTTAGTAATGTAATCAAGGACCACCTCATAAAGGAGCCTGAAAAACTGATCCCCAAATTTGTGGAAACAATGTCTGTGTGTAACTGTGATATGGATCACATAAAATTTTTTAAAATGTTTAACTTTTATCTCTTAATTGAATTTATATTATTATAAACAAGAAAGAAGATATTTTACCAAGGAAGGGGAGGTTGGTTGGTCCTACTCATGGCTCTCTTCACCTCCCTCCCTCAAAACAAAAAAATCAAAGAGCTTCCTGGTATTGTGGGAGTAATGGTAAGAGTGACTCATCCACTTCTTCAACCAATTAAATACATGTACAAAATCCCATTGACTGTTTTCTGTTATTACACCAGAGGTAAGAGATATAGTTTTCCAATCCACCCAGGGGCCTTGAGGTGTCAATGATTTGCAACTGACTGTCTTCATTTATTTGGGTTGTCTCTAATTTCCAGTTTTAGTCACAGGGCCTCACTCCTAGATTCTTGGGTAGTCCCAGTAACCACAATTATCAAAGAACATTCCCCTTGGGCCCTCTTCCTGTGTTTTCTTTTGTCTCCCTCTGAAGCACCTCAGGCTCTATAACAATTTCTCTACCCACATCCAAGTAGTAGACTTCATCTTGTGTCTTGGTTTCACTGATGGTTATAGTCACTCTATGTACCATCAGTTCCTCTAATACACTGGAGAAGAGAGCTTCACATGCATGAGTGAATAAGAAGAAGGCAGGCACTACCAAAAAGAGCCAATAGAGAATAAAAACCTAGCAACCATTCAGATACCTCACATTATAAAGGCTAATTCCCTTAGGATATTCCCTGAATCCCAGCATGATAAATTAGTACATGGCTCCTTCCCTTTAGTGACATTAGAAAGATCTCCTTTCTATTCCCCTCTATTCCCTCTTCAAGCCCCGGGAAGAGCTGGATTCCAAGCACGGACAGAATGGGATGAAGAGTGGGAAGAGATAATCCTTTCCACAATATTATATCACTTTAAAAAACCCTATAACATGCATGACTGACTTTAAAATAATTTGCCTTATTACAACATTAAGTGGATGTTATATCATATTTCTACATATACAAACACATATCGCTAGAAGTGTTTATGTGGGAGTGTATACATATTTCCTCCTTTCTCAAGTCAACCAAAAACTATCCTGTAACTTCCAGGCTATTCTCTGCCCACTTTGGGAGGTGCTGTTCAGTCTTCTGTGAAAATTGTGGTCAAGTCCCCCTGCTCTTATACCATCAGTCTTGGTCTGTCCCAGCTTATCTCCAATAATGTACAGTTTCTGGTGAACTAGCTATCTGTTTCAAGGGAGAGGCCAATCTGTGTAAGAGGGTCAGCTCTTTCCTGCTTGGTTCTGTTGGCAGCTCTGTGTAAAAACCCAGGCTGGGTGAGGTCCTGATTACCTCTTGTCTCACTGATTTCTGATCTCCCTGCCCTGCTGACCTCAGTGAAATAAGGCCCTAGGAACCAGTATATTTTTTCTTCCTCAAAGAAGTTCAAAATGGGTACTTTTGGAGATTCTCTTCCTCCCTTTCTCCTGTGGAAATGCATTCTGCAGGGGGTTCTTGAACCTGTCCTGCCTGTTCTGCCAATCCTGCAGGAAGTGAGGGCTGGCTAGTTTGTCCCTTTGCATAGGTTTGATTTCTGCTGGGGAAGGGATTCTGCCTGACTGTAAATAATCTCAGGCACTCAACTCTTGCCTGTTTAATTCCTAGCCCATTGCCCTTGTAGTAGACACAGTCTGGACTCTACATTTTGCATAGCTCCCAGGCTTGTTAGCCACAGTGGGCTGGGGACAGAAATAACTTTGCTGTTCAATTTTCTGATCTCTCTTCCTAGCTGTATTCAGTGGGAGAAAACCACACTTTTAATATTGTCCTTTGTTGGCAAGGCAGCTGTGCATGGGGTCCCTGCCCAGCATGCTTTAGCTCCCTTTCAAAAAGTCTTTCTGTGGCACACCCATTACAGCACCAAGTCACTGTTTGGCTTTCTGCCCATACCACCTCTCCAAAAAGCCAGAAGTCTCTCATGGACAGGGCTGGAACAACCTACCTCTGCCCAACTCAGATGCAGATAGAGTCCCCAGCCCCTCTCTCTGGCACTCTACTGGTTGGCATTTGGTGCTACAGCTATGGATGATGAGTTGTTGGCTGTGTGTGTGTAGCTTGGATCTCCCCAATCTCTCACATCCTTCCAAGTCACTGCTGGTCTGGGTCTGTGGCGTCCCCACTTGGAACTGGGGCCCCCTTCCCTGGGAGGGGATGAAGCCACAAAGCTGCAATTCCTGATTAACCTTTCCCTATCTACAGGCACTATACATGGGGTATTTCCCCTTCAACTTATAAAATTGTCTTACTACCCATTGTGAAGCATTTTCTGTACTTCTTGGCTCTAAACTTCATATCAGCTAAGATTCCTTTGATTCTCAGGTTATTTCTCAGAAGATAAGCAGAGAATCTGAGTTGGAGTCTAGAGCAAGTAGACTCAGCTCTCACCTACTTGGCTGCCATCTTCCCCTCTATCATTAATATTTTAAAAACAGCTTTATGAAATATAACTCACCTGTGATGCATTTCATCATTTTAAATTGTATAATTCAGTGGCTTTGAGCATATTCACAGTTGTGCAACCCTGATATTATTAAATTTTAGAATATTTTCATTGTCCAAAAAGAAACCCCATAACTACTAATACTACTCATTTCTTACTCTCCTGGCCCTTGCAACCATAATATATTTTCTGTTTTTATGGATTTTCCTATTCTTGACATTTTACATAATGGAATTGTATAATAAGTAGTTTTTTGTTACTGGCTTTTTTCCCCTTCTCATAATAATTTCAAGGTTCATCCATGAAATAGCATGGATCAGTATTCCATTCTTTTTTATGACTGAATAAATATTCATTGACTAATATACCACCTTTTGTTTATCAATTCATCCAGTGATGGGCATTTGTTTTTATATTTGGGCTATATGAATGCTACTACTATGAATATCATGTACATGACATGTTTTCAATTCTCTTGGATTTATACCTAGGAGCAAAAATGCTGGGTCATATGTTTACTTTATGTTTAATGTTTTGAGAAACTGCCAAACTGTTACACTATTTTACATTCTAATCAACAATATGTGAGGGTCCCCAGTTTACCACATTTTGCCAAAACTTATTATGATACATCATTTAGACCAGGGGTGTCAAACTCATTTTCACTGGGGGCCACAACAGCCTCAATATTGCCTTCAAAGGGCCAAAATAATTTTAGGACTGCATAAATATAACTACTCCTTAACTGTTAAGGAGTTGAAATTACATTTGGCCCTTTGAAGGCAATGGCAAGGCTGATGTGGTCCCCCATGAAAATGAGTTTGACACACCTGATTTAGACTATAGACATCCTAATGGGTGTTACATGATATTTTATTGTGGTTTTGGTGTGCATTTCCCTGCACACCATGTCTAATGATGTTGAACATCATTTTATACACTTGGACATTTATGTTTTCTTAGGAGAAACATTTACTTATATCCTTTGCCCATTTTTTTTATTGGAATATTTGTCTTCTATGGATACAAGTCTCTAATCAAATATATGATTTGCAAATATTTTCTCCCAGTCTGTGGATTGTGGAAAGCTTTCAGTCTTGCACCATTAAGTCTGATGTTATCTATAGGTTTTTTGTAGATGTCCTTTATCAGGTTGTGAAAGTTACCTTCTATTCCATGTGTTGTGTGTATTGTGAAAGAGTGTTGAATTTTTTCAAGTGATTTTACTGTATCTATTGAAATGGCTATGTTTTTTTCATCCTTTATTCTATAATATAGTATATTGTATTAATAGAGTTTTGTATGTTGAACCAGTTTGCATTCCTGAGATAAATAACACCTAATCATGTATAACCTTTTTTCCATATTAAAAAATTTTATTTAATGTGTAATCTTTTCATACAGATTCAGTTTGCCAGTATTTTTGAGGAATTTTTTAATCTCTATTTTCATAAGACAGACTGGTCTGTAGCTTTCTTGTGATGTTTGTCTGGTTTAGCTATCAAGATAATACTGTACTCATAGGATAAGTCAGGAAGTGTGCTTCCTCTTCTACTTGTTGGAGGTTGTGAAGAATTAGTGTTAATTCTTTTATAAACATTTCAAAGAATTGATCAGTGAAGCCATCTGAGTGTGGGATTTTCAAGATGAGAAGCTTTAAAATGACTGATTCAATCTCTACTTGTTTATATGTCTCTTCAGATTTTCTATTTCTTCTTGAGCCAGCTCTAATAGTTTCTGTCTTTTTAGAAATTTGTCCATTTCATTGAGGCTATCTAATTTGTTTGGATATGCTACATGCCATGCATAGTTCCAGGCTCTAGGATAGGGGTCAGCAAAAGAGACAATACCTTGCCCTTCTAGAACATATATTCTCTCACAAGAAAGGCAGACAAGAAGTAAAAAAATAAAAGTCATATGATACATAATATAATGTAAGGAAGACTTTTGATTATTGACTACAGTTTTATAAATGACAGCTTATCAACCCATTGGGCATTATATTATAATCATATGTTAATATAACATGCTGATAAGATGACTATTTGGTTAAACAGATTCTTATAATGAATTTTTCTTCATACATCAAAATCACAAAATGGAAAAATAATTTGCATATGCATTTTATTTTTAAAATTATAATGTGCTTATAAAGATATTAATTGGTAAATTAAAGCAATTAATTGAACAGAAGGACAAATCAGATCAAAGTAGCTATCTTCTTAAGTGGTTAGTTATTTTGGTGGCACTTAAATAGTATGTCAGTGGTCCAAATTCAAGTTAATAACAAAGATGGGCCTACATAGGTATAACCTGGCTGAATGGAAAGTTATATAGATTGCATATACTGTACAACTCTAGGCAAGCCATTTGTATTGCTCATATTGTGTCATAAGGTACTGATTCAGAGCTCACCTCAGAACCTTGGACAGCAGCTGTTTGAACTCTTGTTAGCACATTCAAAAATATTAACTTTAATTACTAAATTATGTTAAATATTTTATGAACATAATCACATTATCTATAATGACACTGTAAGATAGTTATTTTCTTCTCTTTATAGATGAAGAAACTAAGGCTCTGGACATAAAGTCACATAGAGATGGAATGTGAACACAGGAAATTTGACTCCAAGCCTATATGTTTTACCACTGTATTATCCTACCAACCTTGTAAGTAGCAGATTACATAGGTAAAAAGTACTTTGTCAGTTACATGTAGCTAACCTCACTTTCCTCAACTTGCACTAATTAATGAAGAAATTTGCATATGTAATTAAAAAAATTAAGTTCATGTCTATAAAGCTATTAATTGGTCAACTAAGATAATCCAAGGGTTGGAGGAGGTACAACAAGTAAAACAGCCATTTCTATCTAAATCACTTCTTCCTAAACAGCCATATGTCCTTACCCTTGTACCCATCCTCAAAGGCAGAATACTCACAGGCTTCCTGAGAAGACATGATATGCTAGACACTGAGATGAACTAGAATAATGGTGAAAGTAATGGACAGAGCTCAAACACATTAGCAATTCCTCTACCTGCAGACAATCTACATGAATGTAATGATACCCTAACAATCTTCAGCTATGACAGTATGAAATCATCAGCTTTTCTCCATTAAAACATAATGAGATTTAAAATACTATATTTAATTATCCATGACATCTAGAAATGGAATAAAATCAATCCAGCTACATGTTTCTGAAACACACACACATACACACAAGTTCTGTCCAAAAAGTATCCAGCCATGTAATGAAAAATAGAGATATTTATTGAAGAAGATACAAGATACAAGAAACATTGTACGTAGGATAATGACACCTCAGTCCCCTTCAAATAGGCATCTTGAGATCTCACACAGTTCTTCCAGCATCTCTTCCACTGTTCAAAACACTCTGCAAAATCCTCTGTTGGAATTGCTATCTGCTGTCCCATCATGTTTTCCTGAATCTCATCAGTGGTCTGAAATCTCTTCCCTTTCAAAGAGGATTTTAGTTTTGGGAAAAGCCAGGTCAGTCCCCAGGCCAGCTTCTAGTTCTCACACTGTCAGTTGCTGAGCTTCATTGATTGAAGCCTGTACATATTCAACATTCCCAGGTATTCTGCTTATTGCAAGCCTCAAAAATGTGGATCACTTTCAATAGGTTCTTGACCATCTTTGAAGCATTTGTGCCACACTTTTATTTCCATTGCACTCATTGCACAGTTCCTGGAGGCCTTCTAAATCATCTGAATAATTTCTGCAGAGTAATGTTCAAACTTAATGCAAAATTTGATGCAGATTCATGGCTCTACCAGCTCATTTTGAATGTGACAGCCACATAGTACACATGCTCAGTCAATGGTGTCTGCAGCTTCCTCTGACTGCTACAGTGAAGTTGTCACTGTTCATGCATGTGCATTCCAATCCACTCTCTTTGGCTGCCAGGTTACAAAGATGTCATGCAAACCATGTTCATTACATTAATAATGGCTGGGCTTTTTTCAGACTTTTTCTCACCACTTAGAATGAATCTTATTTTCACTATATATAGTGAATATATATATTCACATTTACATATATAGAGATTTATATACCTGTATAATTATAGATATATATCTATAGATTTATATATGTATCTCTGTATCTATAGACATATATATAAAAGTGATTCACTGGTAACCTTTTTTTTCCCTTTGAGTTTCTTAGAAAACAAAGATGGGGTGGCTAGTGTATTTCTAGAGCAATTAAGAACAGTCTTGCTGAAGGCCTGCTTATCTATTTTTGCTCTTTACTTTTAACAAGCTCAAAGTTTTTAAAACAACAGAGGGCAGATGTTTTTCCAAAATATTGGAAAACAACACTCAGTACATATCCACCTTCAGATACTATTGGTAAACAAATGAATACAAACTCAAACTTGAGGGCTGAAACAAAGTGAATGATCTGATGTCAGACCACTTCTTAGGATTCTTATGCTGAGATGCTCAATTCCATCTAGGGCAAAGCGAGCATTTTTTTCATATGTGTATTGTGCTTCCATTGCCTCTGTAATTCACAATTACCATAATAGGGGCACTTGGTTCTCTGGCTGCACTATGACAAACATATCTGATGAACTTGTGGGAGAATCAAGTATCATCAGATATGTCTAGAGATTTGTCTAGAGATTTATGTTCTACAGATAGGAGTGACAGTCTGTTGCACACTGATTATTCTACTTTTAGGCTGAACGATCTGTCTCCACCAAGAAAACTTAAAGATTTCTTAGATAATGTTGCAGGATCATCTTCTAGGAGTCATTATCAATGGCCCTTCAGCCCCTTTTGACAAAAGCAAAATTGACATGAAAGCACTAGTCAATTAGTCACACTGGCTTTTACTAACAGATTTAGCAAAGAGGAAAATATGTATGCTCACAATATCTGAAGATTAAATTAGACATGCTATTAACTACTACACTCACAGATTTAAGGGTATGAAATGTAAATTTTAAACACAGTATCACTGTGTTGGGAACTGCTCTGTCTGGTTTCAGGAGTTGTAACACCCCCCGTGGCTAAGGCTGAGTGAGCAAATTCCAGACTGTGAGCCACTAAGGAAACAGAGCTTATCTCCCTGGCAAGAGTGCTGCTTCTGCCATCTCTGGTCCCCAATGCTCAGTCAGTTAGTCAGAGTCTTTGGGTAAGACCCCTCAGAGGAGGGGCAACCCATGCATACACGATCATGTGGGAGGCCCTCAAGAAAGGACTCGGTGGGGGGCTACAGCAAAGTGAGGGTGAAGGACCCTCAACCCCCCTGGCTATTTTGACATAGTCCCAGCCCCCTTTCCATCTTGGAGAAGCTCTGGGAGAAGCACTTCCTGGCTCTAATCCACTTAAGCCTGAATCTATGACAGGGAGGGGTGCAGCCCTCTGCCGGCTAGAGAGGGTTCTGGGGTGATCGGGCATGAGAAAGAATTAGTAAAGTCCCGTGAAGCCTGCTTTGCTAAGAGTGCTTTCATTCATATCATAAGGGTCCAGGCAGGAAATGAGTATGTCTCCTAAAGTTTTTGCAATCCCCTTACCTGACAGACACTGACTCATATTAAGCCCTCAGATTTCTTTGATATGGTATGTTGTTTGCTCCTTGCCACCTGAAATTGATTGATGAGCTTTACCTGTATCCCTGTGTGTTATGAACCTAATAAAAAGCCGTTGAGGAAGAGGCTCTGGGCCCTTCTCCCTTGAGAGAAACTAGCCACCTTTCCTCCCCAAGCAGATCATGTCTTGGTATCATTATGTTCATCCATGGCGGATGGGGGTGCTCTGCAGGTGGAGCACCCCCATATGACTGCCTTACCAAAAATAAGTGACTGCTGACTTAAAAGATGGCCTGAGACTTATGTTTAGCTACAGTGACAGAGAGCATGCTTACCAAATACCCATGTGCTCTCTCCATGGTAGTGCCTTTAAAAATGATGCTGGGTATAACATTATTTGGATACTTTTTTCTAAAGATAAGCTTACACCTGCATGCTGTATTTCCCAATCCCCCTGCAGTTCGGTTGGGGCCATATGACTAATGGGCCAATTGGCTCTGAATGTGTCCCTTCCAGACCAAGAGCTGGTATCTTTTCTCTACCACTCTCTTCCCCAGTGGAGGCAACCTTGGAGAGTGTGCACAGATGTCAGAGAAAATGGAGGATTGCTTGGCCAACATTGAGCTGTGATGAAAGCGAGAAACAAACTTTTATGTGTTAAACCCTTGAGATTTCAAAGCTGTCTGTTGCAATTAATTACTCTGAATAATACAGCCACAAATATCAGGTGGCATTGAGATTTCTCACCACTAAGAGTCAATCTTATTTTCATTATCAACTGGGGCATAAATCTACAAAAAAGTTTTCTCTTATCAAAAGAGTAAGTTGTGTAGCCATTCTAGTTCTATGCTATTACCTTTAAAAAGTATGCTGACCACAAAGTTCTCTGGGCACTTTTTTCTAAAGATCAGCCTATACCTTAATTATGTTGGAAGGTATTAAAAATAAAGATATCTATCTAGTTTTTTTTTTATTTTAGTTATTGTTATTTGCAGTCTGGAAGAACATCTAATTTCAGTACCCTGGACTACCTGTCCTGGTGGCTTCAAAATTGAGGTAGGCCACTTCTACTGCAAGACCTTTAATGTCAATACTTCCTTGATTCATCTTTTTAGACTGGACACATCATATTAACTGCCTGGACTGAAATGCAGCATGGATTGGGTGACCAGAAGAGAAGGGCAGAAGATCCCAAGCTTTTAACAAGCTGCTGTCATGAGCTATCTGCCCATGAAGAATGACTTTTATGGAGAAATTTCATGGTTACTGCAGAAGACAGCTGTCACATTATCTTAGCCACAATAGATGAAGCACAATGAAGCAATTGTTTGCAAGAAGTCCTTGGCCATAAGCTACATTTGGTGACTCAGAATTAATTACAGTTTTGTAACTGTTGTAAAAAAACTGTGGTGTATGTAAGAATATTGCCTGTAAATCATCAGAGGCAATCATCCGTGACATGTGACTAACAAGTTTTAATCAGAAGTATGTATATGTCAACTTCTGTACGTATTCTAAATGAAGAGAGCTCTATTTTTTTAGACTAGGTGCTACATAACAAGTGAACTCTTCTTGGTTCTCTCATATTCTTCTTCCTTACTAGATATTTGACATTGTCTACCCAGAAGCAATCATTATTGTAATTTAGAATGCATCCTTCTGCTCAATATTTTCACATATTGTCATCCTATGTTCATCTTCTATAAATTGCCTCATAAGCTCATCTGTCCAGTTTGCATTATGTCAGTTTTTTATTATAGATTTATAGAAACTTTTTATACTCTGAATTTCAAAATTTTATCTTAATATTTGAGTATCTTCCTCAGTCTCTTGTTTTTGTTTATTCTTTCCTTTTTGGCATAGAATATTTCAATTATGTGAACAAATTTATCAGACTTTTACTTAGTGGGTTGCACTTTATGTGTCATCTATCTTAAAAATCATGTCTTCCTCCTGCAAAGTCACAAAGATATTCTCCTACATAGAAATCTCCATTTTAAGAGATGTCCAAAAATGTTTTCCCATTATTCACTGACTTTTTGTATGCCCATTTATTTCCATAATGGCAGCCTATTGCTTCATTAGAGTAGACAAAAGGAGATCCCTACCTCTATGTTTTTGAAAGACACAATAATGAATAAGGAATTAGCAACTTTACCAGGCTTGTGGGACTACATAGAACTAAGTATTACTCCTTTCATAGGTTTCCATCTTTGTGGAGAGACATCTATTGCATAATACTCCTGGACTCTCTCACCTCTTCCTCACTTCCATGAAAGGAGGAATTTCTTATCTGCTGAGTGACTTTAGGAACAAGGACTGTGACCACCTAGCTTAGTACCTCCTCCCTCTTTTCTACTTAGGATGTGTTTGGTTGCAGAGAAAATGTGCCACAAGGTAAACTTAGTGGTAAAGGCTCTGCTACTGCAGGGAGAAGTCATAGTTTTCCAGTGCTACCTGTGATAAGTAGATAAGTTGGTAAAATTCTTGGGTTCAGCATTAGGAAATTCTCTCTCATCACACATCTTTGTTATTGAACATCCTCCGATTCAACGATAATCAACAACAGGCCTAATACTTTTATCTTCACTTGCCTGATTCTTTTATCTCCTGGTTCAGAACTTGATATGGGAGGAAAAGTGCATCAACCCAAGCCAGAAACCCACCATTCAAACTAGGGGAATTTGTCTACAAGACAGTGTATAAAGTCCCAAATAGGCCACAAAGTATTCAGATTCCCTGTATTATTCAAGTGAAACGAACTTAAGCTGGGGATGAGGGCAGTGGGGCAGGGAATAGAATTTAATATGGAGATACAGTGATGGTTAATTATTCAGATCGAAAAAGCTGTTAGGCCTCAAGAAAAAAAGAAGAACTAGGAACTGTGAGCCCAGCTCTAGTCTCCCCACTTCCTGTCTTGACATCCCTGTGTACTTGCTTCATTCTTATCTGTTTCTGTAGATAGGCTTTCTCTGCTTCTCCAGACCACATGGGTTTTATGTGTGTCAGGGACTGTCCACACTGATCCTGTCAATTGTAGTCATGAGAAGAATCATACAGAATGATGTGTATTCTCTATCAGAAAGTAAATAATGTAGGCTATCAGCTAAGAGTTAAGAATAGGATGTTCTTGCTCTGTGCATTTTGGGGTTTCAGACGAGAGTGTAAAATAGTTGGATGGGAGAGAGGAACTGGAAATTTAGGTATCATAGCACTGGTAGTGTGTGCTGAGGGCACCTGTGAGATTTGTGGTCCTGTGCTTGGAGACCAGTCATCCTAGCTGCAATCACTTACCCAGCCACAGACAGCTGCTGACATTCAGATGCACCACAGGCAGGGTGTTGGGTTTAACCTGCATTGATTTTTGTGATCAAGTGAATAAGTCAGAGGAAGAGAAGATATTGATGGCATTTTGGCTGATACAGGTAAAGCTACCTTTGTTCTCCTTTGATTTCTACTTAAACACATTCTTGTAGGAACCCCTGGAGTTGCTGGTCTAATTTGGGCCAATCGCATTCCAGGCCTGTGGCAGAATTCTTCTACTCAGATTTCTCTTAAGAGTGAACCTGAGTTAGTGCCACATTTCTTGCATCTTATCACTGCTGTTGTGTTATTTTTTAATCTTATTTTGTCATCATATTCTTTAGAAGGAACATTTTCTATGTAAATTTTAAAATTTCATAGATCTAAAATTATCTTCATATTGCCACCACTGCTGATTGATAATTTGGTTGAGTGTAGAATTCTAGCTTGAAAATGATTTTCCTCGGAATTTTGAAGGCATTGCTTCATGTCAGTCTGGTTCTTACTTTCTTATATGTGACATCTTTTCTTCTGTGGAAGTATTTAGGTTCTTTCCTGTATCCTTGGAGTTCTGAAATTTCCCAATGATGTGTCTACTTGTGTGTCTTTTTTCATTCACCCTTTTCAGAATTTAGTTAGCAAATTCAATCTTCATTTTAAAATAATCTACTTCAGATTAATACTAATTTAATTTTAATATTATATAAAAACATTTTCCTAACATATATCCCTTCCTACCTCCCTTCTTGGATTATTATTGTCATATGAATTACATCTTTACATGTTGTAAGTCCATCATCATAGTTTCATAATTATAGTTTTTATGCATTAACCTTATTTTTAAATTTTTTATTTTTTTATTTTCAGAGAGAAGGGAAGGGAGGGAGAAAGAGAGGAAGAGAAATATCAATGTGTGAGAGAAACATCAATTGGTTTTCTCTCATATGCATCCTGACTGGGGACTGAACCCACAACCCAGGCAGGTGCCCTGACCAGAAATTAAACTGGTGACATTTTGCTTTGTGGGATGATACCCAACCAACTCAGCCACACTGGTCAGAGCTTCAGTTATCTTTTAAAACAGTAGAAAAAAAGAATTATGAAAGAGGCCATATGATCTCACCTTTAACAGGAACCTAAGCAACAAAACAAACAAGCCAGCAAAATATAACCAACGACATTGAAATAGAAAATGGGATGACAGTAACCAGAGGGAAGAGGGGAGGGAATTTCAGGGGAAAAAGGGAAGGGATTATAGGAACAAGTATAAAGGACACATGGACAAAAACTAAGGGGGGTGGAAATGGGAGAGAGGTGGGGAGCACTGGAGGGGGGTGGACTGGGACAGGAGTAAAAGACAGAAAACTGTACTGAAAAACAATTAAAATAAAAAAAGAAAGAAAGAAAAAGAAAGAGGCCATTTCAATTGTGAAGATTCATGTCTCTTTAGCTCTGAGAAATTTCTTTCTATTATTTCTTTGATAATATCTTTTTTTCTTCTGTTTTCTTCCTATGAAGGTCATACTAGTAAAATTTGCTGTCTCTGTATATTTACTCTGTTATCTCAACTCTTCCATTATTTCATCAATAATGTTTTTACTTTCCAAGAGCTCTTTCAGTTCTATGATTGTTCTTTTTCTATAGTACTTTGCTCTTAATTTATGGATATATTATATTTTATTAATCTATTAATTTCAATAGTAATGCATGCTCCTGGGACAAAGCTCAATAGGTTAAAAAAAGTGTAGTGACAAATAAACTCTCTCTCACCCAGTTCACAGCCCTAGAGACAACCTTGTTATTAATTTCTTATGAATTTTTCAGAGATATTTCATGAATTTAAAAAATATATACATATATTTAAAAATATATTCTTGAATCTCTTTGAAAATATCTTTTTAGTTTTGCTTTTTTTCTCCTAAATTACCTTGTAATTATTGAGGATCAGATATTATCTCTATCTTGGACTATCAACTTCATGATTCTGGTTTTCTTCATATAATTTATTATTCATTTGCTATAAATATAGACAAGATTACTTTTTCTAGGTAGCAAATATGGATTTTCTCCCATTGCAAATGTTAGCAATATTCTTGCTTATTCTCACCACTGAGTAGAAAAGTTGTCTGGTGATGGTGGTAGAGAGAGGGTGGAGGGCATCAACATGAAGGATTTATTTTAGAATAAGTGGCTTAGAGTTGGTCTATATGCTGGTCAGATGAATGAATAGAGAGGCCAGAATCCACCCAGCAGCCTTCTCTCAGGCATTTTGTTCTATGTGTTTACACAGACTTCCAATTAATGCCATTTTTTCCCATCTCCCTTGTCACTTCCATATTCTTGCCAACTCCAAGCCCAGGGTCCCTCCAGGTTTTGCTGGCAGCTCATCCTTCTCCACACTATTGTCCTTCATCATATTTACACAGGACTGTTTAGGACTACAGCTCCCTCTGATTTGTAGTAGTTATTAATATCATCTACCAGATAAAATTTCTCATCTATTAGTAGGCCCCTCCAGTCATTGTCCTTGGGAAAAGTTCTAGGCATCGGTAAATAATATAGTTCAAATACTCCATACTAGTCTGTGATGACATTTGTTTAGTAACATAAAAGATGGCCCATGGCAGGGGCAGGCACTTCTCTACAGCAAGATATTTTTCAATGAGAAGGGATTGTCAATCTGTTCTTGTGGCTTTGGAGGCATGTCCTGTGGGGAACCCTAGAACAAATGAGGGAGGAGAAATGCTATTTTTATTAATTTGTTCCTACAGTTTTCTCCATTCCCCATCTGGAAGATTGATATTTTCCTGAGACATCTAGCAGCCCTGTCAATTCCAGGGTTTCTCGTTATTTGAAACAACAAGGAAAATGCACGGCGATTATTATTTCTTTCTTAATAAATGCAGCATCTTACAATGGCTGCAGCACTTTAGATATTACTGTGGCTTCATCTTCCTGGGAATATTTCTTATTCCCTGTTTTGAGATACATAGTTCTCTCTTGATTGTTAGGACCTTCACTCATTTAGGCCTCTAGAAGCACTATAAAATTAGGAGAAAAAAACTTCAGAAGTTGCAAAACAGATGATTAACAGTAGTGCTGTGGCCTTATTAAGTTAAGGACCTCACGCTGTTTACCCATTCACACATGCTTATTGATTTAATGTTTTGTAAATTTAGCTCTCTTCTGTCTCAGCTGATGTGTGGGTGCATACACTAACCGGACTGATATTTATGCTATAAGTGTGAATAACGTGATAATTTATGAGTGGTGAAACCCAAAGTTAAATAGGTTTTCCCTCAGGAAAGGAAAAAACACACGCAGCACATTTTAGACAACTCTCTTCTTAGGCACATTCTCTTTAAGAATGCATGCACTTTCTGGTGGGATGGTTGGAAAGAGGATTATGCAATTCAGCCAGCCCACATTTTCCTTTATAAACTGTCTCTGAGAGAAATGTGCCTTAGTGATGAATTGTTTTCTTCCTTTTGCTTTGTTATTTGTGCAGAGGCTGGGCCTTTACTAATGAGGACATCCTGGAACTTCAGGGACCACTTTGGGGATGTCTGAGGGTGGTTACTAAGTGTGTGGCCCCTGGAGATTCCATGCTGAGGTAGTAAATTAGTAAAACAGGCCTTATGCATTGTCTGATATGAGCATTCCTTTTCACATATGCCTTGTGTTTAACAAAAGAGCTTTATTTTTTTCTTTTAATTTAAGTCAGGGAAATGGATTTGGTTACAAATGGGCAAACGTTCTTCCATTGAAGAAAAGGACACATAATTTGGGAAGGAGAAGTTAGAGATTTGCTGGAAAGTCTTCTTAGAAAAACACCCAAACACACACACATACTCACACACACACACACACATATATTCATGGTTACATATATGTATTTAATAATAAGAAAGATGGGAAATGCTGAAGGCAAAAAAAAGGAAGAGCCAGCTGGACATCCTTGTCCTCCACAAACTTGCTCTCCTTTGGTTTGAGATGTCTGAGGCAGCCCAAGGGAATATGAGCCAGAAAACTGATTTAAAGTACAATAGCTTGTGTCAATAGTTTCTTATTTCCACAGCAGCACAGGTACCTCAGTGACCATGGGCTTCAATCAATGCAAGCCAGAACATGATTTGGCTTTGTTTTTCTTCTGACCATCATGGGGGAAAGAGAAGACTGGAAGACAGGAAGCTGATTCAAAGATTGAAACAAGGTGGGGGGAAGCACAAAGGGAGGCATGTAGCAAATTGCTCTGTAGTAATGCTGGAGAACAGTCAGGCACAGGTTACTTTCTGGATGAATGCCCAGGACCTTTCCTTAGCTCTTGATTTTCAGTTCAAGCTGACAGTGCTTTCCAAGCACAAGTCTCTTAAATATTCTGGGGTCTTCCATCAATCATATTAAGTTTCAATGTTTTTAAGAAAGCCATGCTCTCAAATCTCTTTAAGATAAACTCTGTCCTAGCCTGGAGTCCTTATGAAGCTGCTGCGTGACAAACCCTTAAGAGTCTAAGAAGCCCCACTGTTTAACAGAGAGTCTGTGAGGCACACCTGAGTTTTAGGACTTTTGTCTGTTTTAAAAAGAGTCGTGAGGTGGTATCTTAACTCATTTCAAGGCTTTAAAAAAGCCTCTCACAAGCCCATCCTAGATTTGATCTTTGCCTGGAAGCCATCCTTCCTTCCTTCCTTCCTTCCTTCCTTCCTTCCTTCCTTCCTTCCTTCCTTCCTTCCTTCCTCCCTCCCTTCCTTCCTTCCTCTCTCCCTCCTTCTCTCTCTCTTTTTAAGATTTTATTTATTTTTATGGACAGACAGGAAGGGATGGAGAAAGAAAGGGAGAGAAACAAGTATGTGTTTGTCTCTCACATGTCCCCTACTGGGGACCTGGCCTGCAACCCAAGCAGGTGCACTGACTGGGAATCAAACCAGGGACCTTTTGTTTTGCAGGCCCATGTTAAATTCACTGAGCTACACCAGCCAGGACTCTTTCTTCCATTCTTCATTCTTTCTTTCAATTCATGCTGAGAACATAACATCATTTTTTTCCCCAAAAAGCAGCACAAAAGTAACAGGCTGTAATAATTTAACTGTGTACCTGACTCTCTTCACCAATTCTCCCTTTTTTTGTTATTCCTTCCTCTGTATTTCCTACCCTCCTTAATCTACACTTAGGCTTTACTTCCCTATAAGAAATGAGATAGAAAGAAAAAATAAGACAAGGCTAGTACTAGTAATAATCAATAATTACTTACTCAGCACTTGGTATGTAAAAACTCCTGTTTTATTTGTATTGTATCGACTCATTTAATCAGAATAAGAATATAATGAGATAGACTTCTGGCCAAGATGGAGGTGTAGGTGACACACTGTGCCTCCTCATTCAACCAAAAGAAGGGCAACAACAAATTTAAAAACAAAAAACAACCAGAACTGCCAGAAAGTTGAACTGTATGGAGGTCCTCCAACCAAGGAGTTAAAGAAGAAACATTCATCCAGACTGGTAAGTGGGGCAAAGAGGACTTGCAGCAAGGCAGCAGCTCACAGACTGGGCAAGATGGTGGCTAGTGGATCAAGCAGTACCACATTTGCATGAAAACAAACTGGGATGAATAACTGGGGAGCAAGACAGACCACACAACCCAGGGTTCCAGAGAGGGAAAATAAGGCCTCAAAAACTCTGACTGAAAAAATCTGTGGGGGTTTAGGCAGGAGAAGAAACTCCCAGCCCCTCAGGAGGGTTCATTGGAGACATCCACAGGGTCCTAGAACATACACAAACCCACCCACCTACCCAGGAATCAGCAGTAGAAGGGCCCAATTTCCTTGTGTGTAGCAGGAGAAGTGACTGAAAGCCAGTAGAGAGCTGAACGAGCAGCATTGTTCCCTCTCAGACCCCTCACCCACATACAGCACCACAACACAGTGACTTGGGTTGTCCCACCTGGGCAAATACCTAAGGCTCCACCCCTTACTACATAACAGGAGCACCGAGACAAAAAATATAGCCCAAACAAAAGAACAGATCAAAACTCCAGAAAAAATACAAATGAGCAATGAAGAGATAGCCAACCTATCAGATACACAGTTCAAAACACTGGTAATCGGGATGCTTACAGAAGTGGTTGAGTATGGTCACAAAATAGAGGAAAGAGTGCAGGCTATGAAAAGTGAATTAAAGGACAATCTACAGAGAACCAACAGTGAAGGGAAGAAAACCAGGACTCACATCAACGGTTTGGACCAGAAGAAAGAAAGAAACATTTAACCAGACCAGAATGAAGAAATAAGAATTTAAAGAAATGAGGAGAGGTTGAGAAACCTACAAGATAATTTTAAACGTTACAACACCTGGATCCTAAGGGTACCAGAAGGAGAAGAGGAAGAACAAGAAATTGAAAACTTATTTGAAAAACTAATGAAGAACTTCCCCACTCTGGCAAAGGAAATAGATTTCCAGGAAGTCCAGGAAGCTCAAAGAGTCCCAAACAAATTGGACCCAAGGAGGAACACACCAAGGCACATCATAATTACATTACCCAAGCTTAAGGAGAATGAGAGAATCTTAAAAGCTGCAAAAGAAAAGGAGACAGTTACCTACAAAGGTGTTTCCATAAGGCTCTCAGCTGATTTCTCAAAAGAAACCTCACAGGCAAGAAGGGGCTGAAAAGAAGTATTTGAAGTCATGAAAGGCAAGGACCTCCAACAAATATTAGTCTATCCAGCAAAGCTTTCTTTTAGAATGTAAGGGCAGATAAAGTGCTTTCCAGATAAGGTCAAATTAAAGGAATTCATCATCACCAAGACTTTATTATATGAAATGTTAAAAGGACTTATCTGTGAAAAAGAAGATAAAAAGCTACGAACAATAAAATGACAACAAACTCACAATTATCAACAATAGAATCTAAAAAAACAAAAACAAAATAAGCAAACAACTAGAACAGCAACAGAATCACAGAAATGGACATCATATGGAGGGTTATCAGTCGGGGGGAGAGGGGAGATAATGGGGAAAAGGTACGGGAAATAAGAAGCATAAATAGTAGGTATAAAATAGACAGGGGGAGGTTAAGAACAGTATAAGAAATGTAGAAGCCAAAGAACTTATACATATGACCCATGGACATGAACTAAGGGGGTGGGGAGAATGAGGGTGGGAGGGTGGATACAGGGTGGAGGGGAATTAAAGGGGGAAAAATAGGGCAACTGTAATAGCATAATCAATAAAATATATTTAAAAAGAATGTAATGAAATAAATAATCTCATTTTACAGATTTAGAAATGAAAAGGCAGAGTGTTCAAGTAACTTATTCAAGATCACACAGATAGTAAATGTCAGGGCCAGAATTCAACCCAAGCAAGTTAACCACTACACAATACTGCCTCAAATATGTATTAACCAAAGAAGCTAATTTTTCACTTTTAGCTTGGAAGCCATTAATTTGAGAAAGTTTGTCATTTTAAGAGATTAAGAAAATATATACTTTTATTTCCAAATCTAAAAAGTCCTGGCTCTTTTATATTTCTTCAAATTTTGCTTAAATATTCAACAATTGTTGTATTAGTTTTGATAAATTTAGTAGCTTAAAGCAACACAAATTTATTATCTCACAGTTTCTGTACATCAGGAGTCCAGCATATGTTCTCTGGGTCCTCTGCACAGGGTCTCACAGGATAAAATCATGTTGTCAGCCAGGTCTTATCTTCAGGCTCATCTGGAGAAGATCTGCTCCCATGATCCCTGGGTTGATGGCAGAATTCCTTTCCTTGGGCTATATTGCTATATTTCCTATTTCTTGCTGCTTTCAGCTGTTAGAGGACAACGTCAGGTTCTGACCAAATGGACTCCCCATGGATCTCTCACACTTCAAATCTCTTCGCAAAGAGAGACAATTCTCTTTTAAGGGCTCAACTGATTAGGCCAAGCCCACCTGGAATAATCTTTTGCTTACCTTACAGGCAACTAATTTGAGACACTAATTACATCTGTGAAATTCTTACCGCTGTGTATGTCACCTCATTATGAGTGCACCACCAGAAGGTGGAGTCATGGGGCTATCTTAGAATTCTGCCTTCCACAGATCCTTTTTGGTTCATCTCTCTTCTCCCATTTTATTTTAACTACCTAAAAAATCTGAAGTAGAATCATCAATGCTCTTCTTGGAGACTTCCTTACCTAGATCATCACATTTATTATTATATTTTCTTTTTTAAAATATAATTGTTGTTCAAGTACAGTTTTCTGTCTTTTACTCCCATCCCAGCCAACCCCACCAACCCTCTCCACCTCCCTCCCATTTCCTCCCCCCTAGTTCTTGTCCATATGTCCTTTATACTTGTTCCTGCAAAGCTTTCCCCTTTTCCCCTAAAATTTCCTCCCGTCTTCCCTCTGGTCACTGTCAGCCTGTTCTCTATTTCAGTGTCTTTGATTATATTTTGCTTGTTTGTTTGTTTTGTTGTTTAGATTCCTGTTAAAGGTGAGATCATATGGAATTTGTCTTTCACCACTTGGCTTATTTCTCTCAGCATAATACTTTCCAGTTCCATCCGTGCTGTTGCATAGGGTAGGAGCTCCATCTTTCTCTCTGCTGTATAGAATTCCATTGTGTAAATGTACCATAGTTTTTTGATCCATTCATTTACTGATGGGTACCTACACTGCTTCCAACACTTGGCTATTGTAAATCATGCTGCTATGAACATTGGGGTGCATAGGTTCTTTTGGACTAGTGTTGCAGGGTTCTCAGGATATAATCCCAGCAGTGGCATTGCTGGGTCAAAAGGCAGATCCATTTTTAGTTTTCTGATAAAATTCCATACTGTTTTCCATAGTGGTTGTACCAGTCTGCAATCCCAGCAACACTGCACTAGGGTTCCCTTTTCTCCACAACCTCTCCAACATTTGATCTTTGTTGCTTAGTTTATGATGGCCATTCTGACTAGTGTGAAGTAGTATCTCACTGTGGTTTTAATTTGCATGTCTCTGAAAGCTAGCAATATTGAGCATCTTTTCATGTGTCTCTGGATCCTCTGTATGTCCTCGTTGGAGAAGTGTCTG
>PVKM010021738.1:0-22371 GCA_004027735.1 Carollia perspicillata | reverse complement strand
TTAAGGATGATGGGGTAAAGAAAATTAGGAAGACAGGTAAAAGGAAATAAGTTACAGATGCAAGCAAATTTTACCATGAGTAAACCTTATGTCCAAAAGACACTAATGCAAACAATTAAAACACGATCAATTTCATGATTCACAAGGCACATAAGAAAAATATGGCAGGCCCTGACCAGCTAGCTAGCTGGGTTGGTTGTAGCATTATCCCAATACACCAAGGTTGTGGGTTTGATCTCTGGTCAGGGCACATATAAGAAGCAAACAATAAATGCATAAATAAGTGGAACAACAAACTGAGGTGTCTCTCACTTTATCTAAAAATCAATAAATGAAATTAATGTAAAGGAAAAAAATACAGCAGGTTTTCAGGAGAAGCACATGTATTACCTAGATAAATCATAGATGCATGTGTATATATACATACGATTCAATTTCTCTGTTTTAATATACACACACAGACAGAGACAGACTGAGACAGAGGAAGACAGAGAGACAAGACAAAAGAAACAGAAACAGGGAAAGAACACATATCCCATGGATTCAGAAAGATCACTGTGTGTTCTTGTGAGTCTGTTCCTTACTCCTACAATTCTGAGACAATAATAACTTTCTGCTCTTGCAGACTTGTGTTTTCCCATTCTTTGTGAGTTTCTCTTTAATCCTGGTCATATCTTTATTTTTTTGTTTTTTTTTTAGATTTTATTTATTTATTTTTAGAGAGACGGGAAGGGAGAGAGAAAGAGCAGGAGAGAAACATCAATGTATGGTTGCCCCTCACATGCCCCCTACTGGGGACCTGGCCGGCAACCCAGACATGTGCCCTGACTGGGAATTAAATTGGTGACTCTTTGGTTTGCAGTCTGGTGCTTAATCCACTGAGCCACACCAGCCATTTTGTTAGGTTATTGAACTCAAGAACCAGCCTGGTTAAGAACCAGGGCCATATCTTTGTTAATAGTCCTTTAATTGACTATACTTTATTACCCCTTGAGTGTGTTACCTTTTTTAATTTCCAGAACACTGATCAGTAAATTACAAAAAATGATATGCTCTTTTAGATCTCAAGTACATAATAAGGGAGGGAATAATTTTCAGGCAAATTCCTCTATGGCTAGAGTACTAAGTATTGAATATTAGAGATATTGGCGCTCCTAAAACAAAATTAAGAAAATAAGAGTTTAGATTCCATCTGATGTGCATCAAGATGAATGCAGCTTTCTTTTATTCACACCATGGATCTCTCTCTCTCTCTTTCTCATGTTTCTGTATATGTGGGTCCATTACATAATAACTGGCCTCACAGTGGCTAAATGCAGATGACATAAATTTCAGCAATTACCTTTTTTTCTTTTCTCTAAAAACAAATGAGTAAAAAAATACATTTCTGTAAAACTGAAGCATGGGAAACATTTGAAAATACTAGTTTTGAAGTAAATTTTTATCTTGATTTATGCAAACAAAAGAGTAAATCACACTTTGGTGCATTTCATATGGCACAGTTGGCACTCACATAAGACCAAGTGGCATAAAAAGCAAAACTGTAATGTACATTGTGTAGATATTACATGACTTTCTCCAAATTGTAGACCAACATCACTGCTAAATCAATATATCTTAATAACATTTAAGTACTTTTTCTTCACAGGATTTTCACCCCCTGTCAGTAGGATACAGTATATTATTTTGTGTTTTAGACTTCCAACAGCTAAGATATGTGATATCTTTTTGCAATCGGTGACTAATTTTATCATACTGTACATCAAATATTAAAGATATGTACACTTAACTAATACTCCAATATCTTATAATTGTTTTATTTCATTTTTAGTAAATTTTCTGGTCAATGATACTCTGCTATAGCCTAGTGAACTCATTAGAAATATTTTCAGGTAACAAATCAGGGTCAGGAATCACTATGTCTTATTAAAAAGGAATGTGGATATCTTAAAATTGACTTCTGCCCTGGTTGGTGCAGCTCAGTGAATTGAACACTGGCCTGGGAACCAAAGCATCACATTTGATTCCCAATCAGAGCACATGCTTGGGTTGCAGGCCAGGTCATATGGTGGGAGGCACATGAAAGGCAATCACACATTGATGTTTCTCTCCCTCTCTTTCTTTTCCCCTCTCTCTAAAAATAATTTTTAAAAATATTAAAAAATAAAATTTACCTCCATCTGAAAGACTTATAAACTATCCTTTCAAGATTAGGGTAGTCAGATCCAGAGAGAGAGAGTGAACTGCCCAAGGTGACATAATGAGATGGTAATAGAGATGTGATTCAAACGCTCTAGTCTACTACTCTTTTCTGTTAATTCAGCATACCAAACAAATCAGAGATGAAAATAAGAGTTAAGAATCACACAAAACATCAGTAATTTTTCTAATTGTTTCATTTGCACCTAAATCTTTCACATGTGGTAGACTGAGTGTAAAAGTAGTTTTTATCTAATTAGGTCAACCCTACTGTACTGTATATGTCAATTCAGATGGTCCTTCAAGGTCCCCACTACAACCTGGATGCAGTGTTCTGTAATTTTATGAAGCAGGCTTTGCCTCATTTTCTAACTCTGCTAAAAACTAATCTTGAGGGTCTATCTGAACTTTTTTTTATCTGTGGATCTTATCTTTTCCACTAATAAAAGGAGCAGATTATATTAGGTAGTTAATGAGAAGCTTCCAGTGTAAACATTCCATAAATTTTTATTACCTTTCAAGTGGGAAAATTTTCCACACAGCAGGTTGCACTCTCTGTGAAAATCCCCAACTGTGATGAAATTTTTCCAAATATGTTGATGCGACAACATTTGAGTGCAATTTCTTTTTGCATCAGTTGCTCTGCTTTGTTTGTTGATACCATCAAAATAAACTTTGAGCTGAGCCCCACAGCATTCAATATAATGTGAAACCATTTTCCTATATAGCAGCTGCCTATCATATCCCATTTTTAGGGTTGCTTTAAATTTTCAAAGTGCTGCATGTTTGAAAGAATCACCATTGAAGTTTGAGACCAGTCTGGATTTCAAAATGCACATGGCTATTTGATCAGTTGTTCACTATTGGAGATTTTGCTAATATTAAAATTATGCTTCTGACACACAAAATGTGTTTCTTTTTTCCCTCCACTTAAAATTTCTTAGATAAGAAGGCTTTTATGTTGGATATTGAAAAACAAAATCTCATTAAATTTCTCTGCTTAGAAAAGAATGCTAGAGAATCATTGATAAGCTGTGGGGAGAAAGTAGAAAAAACTGCACAAATTTTAGGGCAATATACTCCTTTTTAAAGAGGACAATCAAAAAAATGGAAGGGCTGTTTTCAGGAAGAAAAATCAGTAGAAAAGTATCCTTCGTTCCCTTCTCTCTGTCACATGTCCTGCAAAAGGCCTAACCCTCAGTATCAGCATATTTAGTTATTTTGTGGTACTGGAATCACCTTGAAATAGTAAATGCTTCCTGGGAACACAGACTCAGAATGACTTCATTCCTGCTGAGGCAACCTCAGCCCAGTTTCAAGTGTATTTGTTGAGGTGATCACATCGCTCTCCAAATTGAAACAAAATGATAATAATGTTAAACTATATATGCCCTGGTAAAAGTGAAATTGAAATTGCATACCTTGATTTAAAGCTGTCAGGTGGCATGAGTTCCAAAGTATGAGTTGGTCCATATAGGTTTACAACATATAATTTGATTGTTGGGTTCACTTGACCTGCCTTTGAGAAAATGAAAGTTGTAATGCAAACACATTAAGCACTAGAATATATTGAGGAAAGAAAGAGAATGCAATTGATTGTTTTACAATTTTGTGTTAGGATGAAGTTTAATTTCTCTGAAGTAGAAATCATTTTAAATTCAACAATATGATTGCTTTCAATTTTTTAAGATAGTTGCTTCTAAAAGCATTTTAGTCAGACAATTAAAGGTGATAGAAAATTATGATGACTTTGTTCAGTAGGTAGTGCTAGTGTGCTCTTTTCCTAGAATGACACCAGATGGCTGACTTTACAAAAAAAATTAGTAGTTCAAGCAGCTAGTCATGTTATAGGATAAAAAATGTAATGGGAAAACGTTGGATAATTTTAACAAAAATGAAGAAGAAAGGAAAAAAATACCAATTCAGTGCCATAGTACCTAATCTATTCCATGCATTAATCATCCTAGATTTTCTTTTAAGTTTATGAACACTAGATGGAGTGTAAGTGACCCATAGGAAGTAGGCCGTGAATAGGCCCTCACTCAGTGCTTGGCATGAGGAGTAGAGAGACAGTGGTATGAACATGGAATTTGAGTTTAATAGTTTTAAAAGAAATTATCAAATAACAACTAGTTGTTTAGCAGTTACTATATTTCTGGTTAGTAATATCTGTTAAACATTACATAAATTTTCTCATTCAATGTTCCTACTGCAGTACTAATATATAATTGGAACCACTTCCAGATGAAAATGAAGAAGCTAAGCAAACCACGCAAGGTAAAATACAGTGACGGAGGGAAGCAGTGTTTAAACCCAGAATGATCTTAACTACTGTAGTTTTGCTTAAGTTCAGTTTTAGGCAATGGCCATCAAAGGTTTTCTAAATATACTCACAACTCTTAGAGGGCAGAAATGGGAACTTTCACTGACTATCTCAAGCATGTTGAATGAATGAATGCAATCATGTTTATGAGAATAAATGTTTAACAGAGTCATTTGACTACCTGTGGTTTAATATGTTGTACCATTGTGATGTGGCAGATCATATGAGCTGTACAGAGGAGAACCAGGAAATTAAATTAAAACAACAAAACAGTCAAACAAGCAAAATATAACCAAAGACACTGAAATAGAGAACAACAGGCTGACAGTGTCCAGAGAGGAGAGGGGAGGGAATTTCAGGGGAAAAGGGGAAGGGTTTACAGGAACAATTATAAAGAACACATGGACAAAAATTAGGGGGGGGTGGAAATGGGCGGGAGGGGGATAGGTGGGTGGGCTTGGATGGAAATAAAGACAGAAAACTGTACTTGAACAACAATTTAAATAAATAAATAGATAAATAAATAAATAATAAAAAGCTAAAAGGAAAAAAAAGTGAGTTGAATTCAAAGACCTGACAAATATCTAAAAAGAACAATAAAACTGATTTCATGATGACAAAGAAAAATCCATGCTCAAGGAACTGACATCAACAACACCCAGAATTAAATCAGGACAAGAGGCAATATATTTCATTCCTTCAATAGTCAGTAATAACTCAAGAACCATTTTGTTAGGTTATTAACAATAATTAGCAAGAAGGGAAGGAAAGAAGGGTGAATAAGTGGAGTAAGAGAATTTGTAGGACAATGAAAACAGTCTGTACACTACCATGAAGAAGGATACACGACATTCTATATTTGTCCAAAACCCATAGAATGTACAACACCAAAAATGAGCCATTGTGTAATTGCAATGGATGTTTGGTCACTATCATGTATCAGTAGTGCTTCATCAATTGAACTAAATGCACAGTTCTGGTAGGGGATGTTGATAATAGGAGTGGCTATAAATGTGGGGAGCTGGAGCTTTATGGCAAAAATCTGCCATCTCCTCAATTTTGTTGTGAACCTTAACCTGCTTCTTTTTTTAAAAAACCTTTAAAGAAAAATAATGCATCTGTGGGAGTATTTCAAACACAGGTCTGAAGTTTTGAGTCAAAGAAAGAAGTTGAGAAAGGCTGTCACTGCAGAAATGCAGTGACTAGTGACTTAGGAGAGACTATGGAAATGTTCCTATAGTAAAGGGCTGCCTGTAAGGTAAACTGTGAACCTGCCTCACAAAGAAAGTTCCTGTGTCAGGTTTTATAAAGCTGAATCATTGCTCTAAAATCCTCTAGTGCCTAGAAATATCTGTCTTGGGCAATTTAGTGTTCTACCACACTTAGCAGCTGTCTTTCACATTACTTTTGATTTTTTAAATTGAAATTTTCCTCTCTGAAAATGTTGGCCTTATCCATATATTTTTAATCTAACCATTTCTCTAGCTTGATCAGGTATGTTAAAATTGAGAGCTGGGACATGGTATTTAGTGGCTCCATTCGATATGTTGTTCTCTAGCCAAGAGCATCAGTCAGTACCCTCTGGAACCTTAGAAACTCAATTTGTGTGCCCCACCTAGACCTATATTCAGATCCAGAATCTCAGGGTGTGAGCCTAAGAAATCTATTTTAACAAGAATCAGAAAACTATAACCAAAATGCCAATTTTAATAAAAATATCAATATATAAATATCAATACATAAATATTAGTATTTTATCAAAATGTACACATTGATTATACTTATGTGGGAATCTCATGAAAACCCACATGTAACAGTTCAGTGGTTATCCAAGGTTAACGCATTTCAGAATCACCAGTGAGCCTGAGGGCTTGTTTGACCACAGACTGCTGAGGGCCTCCTCCAAGGGACAAAGAAATTTGCACTTCTAAAAAATCCCCAAATGAGGCTGATGCCACTAGCAAAAAAACACTACATTTTGAGAAATGGTCTAGCTCTATCTGTGAGTCAGACAACTTTGGCTTCAAATTTGACTGTTATTTGCTGGAGATGGACCATGGGCAAGATGTTAATGGTTCTCAAAGATTATTTTATTTGGTTATCAAAAATGAGACAAAACTCCAAGAATAGAGTCAGAAATCAGAAGTTTTGAGCCAAAGTAGATTTTTTTCTGTAGATAAAAATATCTCATTGTTTTGTTATATGAACTAACAAAAAATGATTTATAAAAGTACCTAAAATAGGATATAGTAGTTAATTTAAAAAAGATAGTCATTATTAAGATACCAACTTTTCTAGTTAGTGAAAAACTGTTTATATATTTCTCTCAATAAACTGTTAAAGAAAAAATAAATTAAATTAAAATCAAACTTTTTGTGAGTTCTTATGAATGCTATATAATTTTATGACATACTTTGTTGGACATATATGGTTATTACCACACGTTAAGGCACTTTTTTCATGTCCTTAGCACTGTTAGCTTTTACTTGCATAGAATCAATGATATCCCAATTAGCTTCTATATGAAAACAAATCAAAAGTTGTGTACCTATGTGGCCAATTTTAGACAAAAGCCAAACATCAGGCTGTGTCCAAAATTCAACTGTTTTGCATTTATTTTATAATCTTAATTAGATTTTTATCTATCCATGGAGTTTAGAAATTGAGTTTCCATTGCAAGTTTATCTGTACCTTCTAATATTTGAATTGTTTCAATAGGTTGGAAATTAGAGGAGTTTATCTATGTGCTTTTTACAGTCACATTTGTGACAAAGACTGCAAATTCCCAGAATCTTTCCCTCTATGATTCTGAAACACAAGCCTCAATAATAATTAACCTTATTTTACTGGCAACTAAGTTGTCATTAAACAAGATAATGTTTTAATTAAGAACATTAACCTGAGGTTACGGAGATAGAACTGCACATCTCTTTTGTGCTGAATTGCTAATGAAGAGTATTTTATGAGTTCTGAATCATGCTGAATTAAGTAAAATAAAAATACATGTGTTTAGTGTAAGTATTTCATTAGTAAATCTGACTACATTGGGTGTTTTCTGCACTCATTTTAATGTGGTTTAATTTGAAGCACAATTTAGTGTGAACTCTATGCATTACTTCAATGTCTAAAGTACCACTTTTGAAAGTTTATTGCATAAGTAAGAGCAAATTACAATAATGTATCTGTTAGTGAAAAAACACTTTTTAAAAAACCAGAGTAGAAAAAGAGACTTAGAAAATTCAAGTAGTACAGCCCACATAATACTGAAATTTAGTATGAGAACAAGAAAAAAAATCTCAGACCTAGTTTCTTTGAGCCCTATTGTCTTAATTACTTAGGCAGGTATTCCTACCGACAACATCTTGAGGACTTGGAATTCTTTCTCTCAGCTTTGGCCATTAGAATATCTTTTGATTTTTAATGACCCTAAGTTGTAGTCATTAAAACACACTCAGGACCTTAACTATGTATTAATTATATTCATATATTATGCATACCACTTATTATATCTGGACATATAAATATATATATATATATATGGCAGGTGTGAGGCTTTCTAAGAATACTACTCACATTGGATTGGGAAAAAGTAGGTTTATAGTTAGTTGTTCATATGAAAAATAGCACAATAATGAATAATAATACAAGAATAAACTCTGTCTTTTGCATACTCACAACAGTAAACCTACTTTTGCCTACCCTCCACACAGCTAAGTCAAAAATAGTAAATGGAGCAAGAGCTCCGCACATATTTGTTAACTTGACAAGGCAACATTCTGATTCCAGGTATCTCATCTGTGATATGTTGACCTTTAGTAGTTTTATAGAGTGGGACAGAATCAATATGTTTGAGTTATTTCACCATTCTTAAAGTAACTGTGACTTTCGTAAAAGGACTTTGCCTTTTAGAAGCTCAGTTTGCTTATTGGTAAAATAGAGCCAATTGTGAAAAAGATTAAATGAGGAAAAAGCATAAAAATATCTCTGAAAACATAAAGCATATTATTAGAACACATGATTTATATAATTAATAAACATTAGTATTACTTTATGCTTAACTTTACTATTAATAAATATTAAATAACTAATTAAATGATAATAAAGTGTCTAGGTCTGTTATCGTTGTAACTTCTGATTTACTGCTGATATATTTAAATTTCCTCAGATGCTTCTCTTTGTTCATTTGTTTGCATCAATCTTCTTAAAATTATGAGCCCTAGGAATGTCCAAGTTCGAGCATCAAAGGTCCATAATTGAGAAGAAAATTTGAAAATGCAAATAGCTATTGCATATAGCTCTTATGTGTTAATCTTAAAATAGCCCACTTTAGGGGGAAAATGAATTACAAAACTTTGTCCTTTCTTGGGAGCCGATTTGACACTCTCTGGCAGGGCACACAGTGGACCATTCTGCCTAAAAACCTTATGTACTGACTTAAACTTTTCACAATATGCCACTAGTTATTCATTTTATGTTTAAATTATCAGATGATCTTTCAGTATAATAAATAAATCAAATGATGTGAGAATTAATGTATTGAGAAGTCTTTTCAATTTTTCTCTGGAAAAAAGTAGGTGCAAGCATGCTGTATGGGCACAAACTGAGTAATGAAACATGGCTAAATCTATAACCAGAAAATTCCCAAGTACTCCTCTTGGACTATGATAAAAGTCTCTTAACGAATATGTTCATTTTGTTGTTAGGTCCAATTGCTCTTTTCTGCTGAAGAGCACTGAGTATATGTGATTTCCAATCCCTGTCCAGAGAAGACCCTAAAAATAATATTTTAAAATTCTGGGATCTGATTCCTCTCGCTCTTGCTGTCCTCTTTGGTAACACTCGGTTATTCAGTGCTACAGCCTATGGAAGGAAGACAGGATGAAGAGAAAAACACAGCACAGAATCTCACTGAGGAAACACTCTTCTTATTCCTCACTCTTCATATTTTTTTTCTGACCATGGGAAACTTGAGTCTGGCCAATGACAGAAAAATATGGGTTACCCCCATCCTGACCACACCTTCATTGCAGGTGTAAAGTAATATGTGTGATAGATAATTTGTCCAGTACTTTGCCCAGCTAATGTAATGCACAAATTGAAAAGTATAAAATCTATTATGCTGGGAAATACAAAATATAACTCACTAAAGAAATGGCTTAAAAATCACTTCTAAGTGTCCATACCTTGCCCAATTAAGAGGTAAAATGTGTAAAGTGGAATTAAAAATTTAGCTATATCTTTATATGATTAATGGATAGGGGGTGTCCCTCATGAAGTTTTTTCTTTCTTAAGCAAACATGGGGAAAATAAACTTTAATGAAGAGACCTTAAGTAATTAAGCATAGTAGTATATACCAGAAAAACCAATACTCTCCAGGTGTTTTTGCAACCTGCTCCAGAAGCCTCAACCAACACTTGAAAATAGTTATGCTCTCTTGGCAGGATTTCCACATTTGCTTCACTTAGTAGAACAATTCCATCTATTCTAGCTATTCCTAGCCATGACTCTACCCCAGCATTTTATAAAGTATTTTCCAGAGTCTGCTCTGCCAAAACAGTACTGAAGTTAATACTAATAAATTCTTTATGCTTAGTCTATTCGTTATTGGTGACTCTTTATACTTCTGAAGATTCTTTATGCTTAGTCTACTTTTTACAGGAGATTTATAATACACATTAAGATACAGTACATTAAGTGCTCTAAGAAATCATCTGAAAGAAGCTAGATTTTTTTTCAACTAAGCATTTCCAATGTATTTGCCCATGGTACTTTTTCCTCTCTATCACATCTTTTGAGCACTCATAGAATATACCTTGGAGAAGAAGCCCTTGATCTGGTCTTAGTGCTGCACCCTCTCTCTTCTCACCACCTTTCACACAGGGAGGTGAGGGAAAACAAGAATGAGAGAATCAAGGGAAAAGAAATGCAGCAAAGCAAAAGTTCCTACACCCTGAATTTTATTTATCTCCTCCTACCCAAGCACTCTGTACAGACTACTGTGAGCTCTAAAATGATGACTCAGTGGACAAGGGGAGCTCCTTGTATTCTCCAAAGACAACTTGTTTGTGAGCCAAAAATATGATCAGTCAAGTCACTGGTGCAGACAGAAGGGCAACAACCTGGCACTACCATGTTACTTACCTTAGGATATGGATACTGCTTTCCTTTGGGATACAATGCTCCAGTAAACCGAGGAATAACCATGTTAGGCACCAATGAATCATTTATCATCAGGAAGGCAAGCCTTTCTCCATCTGGTGACCACCAGTGGGCGATGTGAGAATGCAGAAGTTCTTCTAGAATAAATGAGTGTTATTTGAAACCCACTGTAGATATGTGGGCTCAGTGACCCACATACATCTGTCCTTGCAATATCCATTTTACATATACATATATTTATACAGTGTGTGGATTTTTGTCAAATTCCTTGAAGAATTGTCTATTTCTGAGTTACTCCTCTAACACCAGGAAAAGCATATGCAAAGGAAGGAAGAAAGGAAGGAAGGATGGAAGGAAGGAAAGAAGGAAGGAAGGAAGGGAGGAAGGAAGGAAGGAAGGAAGGAAGTCAAGAGATCATGTCTTGTCAGCAATGTGAACAGAGACAATGAAAGTATTACCAGAGTGAAAAGAATGATGACAGTAATTCAAGACTAAAATACAGCACAAAACTATATTCATGTTATGATTCGTTCATATTTACATTTAGTCTTGCTGCGTGCTTTAAATGATGTCACTACTCTTGACAATGCAACCACCTCTCTACAACGTTCTCCTTTTGTATCTGCTAATGGTTCATCTCTATGGCCATAGGCTGCTACTAGTCCAGGTTGTAACTCTGTCCTTTATATTTTCCCTACATTTTCAACTCTGTAAATGGTCTCTTTGTAAATACTTTTCAAATTATTGAAAGTGCCATCTCTTTCCTTTTGGGACCCTGACTAATACAGTGATTAACACCAAAATATACTCAGGAAATAGAATTTCATAATTATATTTTAAGATTAAGTTGGAGATATATCCATCTCTATGACTATATCTATATCTTTGACTTAATAATAACTTTTCTGGGGAAGGATGAGAGCATAGACAATTCATAGCAAGGGGTGGAACTATGAGTAATCAATTGTCATTGGTAATGACATACAATGAAATGCAAATAGAGAGATAAGGCATTGTTGGGGACAAGTGGTTGTGACATTTAGTTGCTACAACAATGGCAGCTGTAAAGATTGTAAAGTTTACATGGTTCTTGTGACACCTCAGAGAGTTTACATAGGAAGAAAAAAAATTAATACCATTACTGCAAAATCAGGAATGCATAAAAAGTCATTAGGGCATCTTTGAAGGAGCCTCTTCCTTCTGTACTTGTAGGGCAGGTATGGCTGAGGTCCAAGAGATCATAGTAAGGGTTGCAGAATGCAACACAAATCAGGGGCTCAATCATACCTGATTTTTAAAGTTAATACAGAGATATTGGTGGAGAAGTGTTAAGACCCCAACACATAGGATAAGGATGCTTGTGTAAACATATACATTATGCTTTCTGGGCCAATCTCATAAATACCACATTTCATAGTGGAATACTGCTGCATGTGTCTAATTTTATGGCTAAAGATTTTGAACCTCAAAATTCTCACAAGTTTCCTTGTTAACAGAGGGAACCTCTGTGTATAAAGGCATTAAGGTGGAGTGGAAGAAGCATCCCTGTAAAGTTTAAGAGTCTGCATCCTTAGGGAAGAGTGGAGATCTAGTAGATTGGGATATACTGGGCTATCTCTTCTAAAGTGAGAGAAAGTTGGTTGGAACTGTGCTTATGCAAAAGTAAAGAGGCACTAATTCTGGACTTTGAAGAAAACATAAACCACATTCACATGTGCTGCCTTGTTCTACTTCCCAGGTAAACTGTAAAATGGCCAGTTCTGGTAGAAGTTGAGAAGGAGAGAGCTATACATCTGGTAAAGGTCATGGCACAACCTTCCCTACCATCCTTACCTTGTAACTTAGCAGACACTATGGCATTGCAAGTATCCAAGGCAAACAGAGATGCTGTGGAGCTTTTGACACTCATCATATCATAATCAAAGCACAGGCATTAAAAGCTTCACAGAAAAGCCAATTTCTCCTGTGCTGATAAATAGTCTCTATTTCTGAAGCAGCTTTCTATTGGGCTCTGGCAAAAGCAATTAGCCTGACCATGGGATAGCAAGTGACTATGCAACCCAAACTGCCCATCATGAGCTGATTGTTATCTGATTCACACCATAAAACCAAACAAAAGCAGCAGCATTCCACTATAAAATAGAAGGGATACATATGGGATTGGTCCAGAACACATTAGCCAATGCCCATGGCATTACATCCGCAGCTTTGTCCTCCCTTCTTATCTCACATCTATGACTCAAGATGTGTTTCAAACACAATTTGGCAGAGGAGGGAAACCATGCAGATCAGGTATATGGGTAGGTTTTCACAACGTACTTGAAACACGAGAGAATTGGATAGGCTGTACACTGTAGTCTGATTCAGTAATGGATTACAAGCCAACTGTAAAAACATAAATCTTCTGAGTTGGCAGTCCTTTGAACTGTGTGTTGACTATGTGTGGAAGGAGACTTGGCTTGAAGCATGGATCCCTGACTTATGAACAATATTTAATAAATGGCCACCTGATTAGGGATCTGAGAATAACATTAGAAAATTAGTAAAAAGAAAGTTTAGGGAAAAACAAGTGCTCAGATATATCAGAAGAGGTAAAAATGTGAAGACATAAGTGTTCTGTTTAGTATCTACCAGAGCACATCCACAGCAGAAGTTGCAGTCAATAATCCAGTGAACAAGGTGACTAGCAAGTGCACATCAGTTTGTCTCTGGCTGCCACCATTGCCTGCTAATAATAGTAGTTGTCATTAAACTGTTGATCTGGCATCATTTCCCAGCAGTTTCAGCTGACTATCTGGTGGCAGCTGCCTTTCATGGGGACCCTTCCCTCAGGAAAGGCAGCATTTAGTTATTACTGACATAGACACATATTCTAGGTTTGGCTATGCCTTGGCCACCTGCAGCTTTATCAGCACTGGTATTCATGTACTTACAGAATAACTTACCCATCGCTATGATAACCCATACTATGTCACTTCCAAACAATAAATATGTTATAGCAAAAAGAAGTTCAGTGAGTTTAGACTCTTGGTATTCACTGTTCTCATCAGGTTCCCCATTGGCCAGATGTACTTGGCTTGTTAGAAAAGTGACAAGGCATGTTCTTTCTGGTTTTGACACTTTTTTTTTTCACAATGACCTTAGAGTTGGGTAGTCATCTTATAACATGCAAGTGTCCCTCCTGCATAGCCAGGAACTAAGCGATGGAAGTATAATGTTATCTTTCACTATCACATCAATGACCCACTGCATACATTTTGGTTTCTGTACTCATTATAATGAGCTTGGTGGGTTTAGAAGTTCTAATGCCTATAGGAGAATTATCTCCTACAGAGAATATAGTAGTAATTATGTTTCTCTGAACTAGAAGCTAAAATTTCCTCCTGACCATCTTGGGCTCAACATGACAGAAAAAAATGAACTGACAGAAAACATAGTCACTGAGCTGGGCTTGATAATTATTCTCATCTGCCAGGAAGAAAATGATTCTTTCTTCTACAAGAAAGGCAAGTAAGACTGTATTTGGAACTCAGCTAATTCACAAATATTCCTGTGTTCAATTCCATCTCACTTTCCAACTTCACATTCCTATATTCCAATTTCCATTTCAGTAGAAAACTGATATTGTAGCATCCCCATTAAGAAAAAGAAACAAAGGTATATAGTTTGGCAGAAATAAAGTTTTGGTTTGTTCCACCATGTAAGCAATCCGTGTAGTCTAAATGCTGGCAGATGGTAAAGGAAAAAAATAAAGAAATGCCTGATTACCAGTTAAGATTGCATAATAATGCTTATTTCTTTTCTTAATTGGAGAATTTTCTCCAAAACCTTATATAAAAGTGAGAGCATTGGCTGTAGTTACAAATTTCAAGCAGGTGTATATAACTGAACTAATACCACTCTACAGTGAAACAACAGCAGAAGGGACCTTGTATGCTCCTCTTTGGGGACATAAACTTTTTATCTAATGAAAGTGTTTATTAACTGGCTGATATACTAAAAAGTTATAACTGCCTTTTTGTTGGGTATAGCTAACATAAAACTAAACAAATCAAATAAGAAAAGAAAGTTAGTGCATGTTATTTATTATTTGGTTCCTACCCATTAAAATCATGTGGGTCTGGCTGGGTCTCTCAACCAATAGTCACTGCTATTACTACTGTGAAAACTATAGAATTTTCTCCTTCTGTGTTCTGGTAATAGCTGCTTCCCCTTCCCACCTCAGGTATTAATGGCTAAGCCACTGTTAGCCGCAGGATGCTGCATATCCCTCCTATTTATTAAGTGCCCTTCTTCATATATAAAACTTTGAATACTACTTTGAATGTGCCACCTCTTTTTTCCAGTTGTGGTCTTTACCCTAATTCATATAAGTACCTTACAATTCAGATGAGGACACATGAGTCATCCACATAAAAAAAAATTTTACATGCCAATTGAGTGTAAATTCCAAGTCTTATGGGACTTGAAGGCATGTGAAAATGAAAATCATGTTATCTGAATCAACATTTAGGATTTTTAAGAAGTAGAGAGGGTTCCATCATGGGTGCTGTAGTTTTGTGCACAAGTACTTCTCAGGAATTAGACTGGCCCAGATTCTAGAGCATCATTCATTCAAAACTTTGTATTATCTACTCTCATTTATTCGGAGTAATCTATGGCTAAAGTTGTTCCTCATAACAATGTTAAAATAGTACAAATGAACGGTTATTTGACTTCCTTCAAGCACAAAACAAAGCTAACTAAAATGAAAAGAATATGAATAAAAGAACATTTAAAATGCATTTTTGTAAGAGTCCTGTTGTATAAGTCACAAGTTTTACTCATGGATTGAAACTTCCTGTGTTGATTATATTATATTATTTATAAACAAAGTACTTTTAAGAATTCTATTTTAATGTAGGCTGGGTTCTTCATTGTCTTTATTACACATGCAAAATCTCACTGCAAAGCAGATGGCATTTTCAACATATGTTGTTTTATATCACAGACACTTAAAAACATCTCAATGCAAAGCATTTACAAAAACTAATATATAACCACTATGTTCTGAAAAGGAAGCTGACTTTATCCATTTGTCCTTTATTAACCTAGACAGGATTTCCTAAGGATCTTATTGCAAGCTCTATGGGTCTGTGGTTGATTATTTTTCTCTAATTTTGAGTATCTCACTGTCAATTTTCTTGAAAAAAATTTTTATGTTGATAAGTTTCTCACTTCCTATTTATACCTCTGTCCACTGTGGTCTTCCTTCTGGTAAACAATTGACTAATTTTGCTGTTGTCAAGTTTGGTACACAGGACAAGCAAACGATAGTGGGAGATTAAGGTACGTGTGGGACTCTTGAAGCACAGGTTGGGATGGCAGGCAAAATGTTGAGGTGAAAATAATGACATAGAAATTTGAGGTCCTAAAATATATCCCTAAATCCCTTTACCATACATTAACATTGATTCCTGTGGTATGGTTCCTTCTCTTAGAACTAAAGCAAAATTGACTTAATTCCATGGATAATAGGTTTCAGAGTCTCTGGCTGAGGAAAGAGACCGATGACATTCAACATCTTAGGTGCATAATGTATGTCCTCCTTTAGGGAACATTGAAAGGCACTGCACTGTGACAGGTATAGCTGAGTAGGACTAAGCACTGGCTTTGAAGACACACATTCAAGTGCAAGCTCTGCTTCTCATGAGTTCTGGGATCTCTCCGAGTTGCATACCCTCCATGATCTGGGTTTCTTCAGTAAGTGACTAGATGTATTAGCAAGGTAAGGTTAAATCACATAATACATCTAGTTTCCTAGTATACCTAAAACATAAAAGCCCACATGAGTGAATTTAATTTAATGGCAAAAACTGTAATTTTCCCACTTCCCCTTTGGAATGTGCCAGACCTACACATATCATCACAAAAGTTTCTATTACCTGTTTGTCCTGGCTATCCCAATGCAATGTTCACTCTTAGCCCAGATATATACATTTTTATTTTCTAATTTTAGAGCGGAGGGGACAGGACTGGGGTTAAACACTGGTAATTTTGTATCTTGGTGTCTGTTCTGAGTGAAAATACGCCTTTGTTAAGGTTCCAAGGAGGGTTTTTTTCCTTTTCTAATAAAAAAATACCCCCCCCCAAAAAAAAACACAATTCATCAGAAAATGATCTCTCTCTGTTTATAAATTTCTTAAAAATATAATGCCATATGCTATATGAAGCCTTCCCTAAAGGACAGAGGCCCAAGCCATCTTGATCATTGGTCAAGTCAGTACAACTTACATTGAGTATACCCCCATTTGACTGAAAGTTATTTGATGTTAGGGAGCACTATTTGTCAGACAATGTAGCATGGCGGCACACTAAGAAGCACCAATGTTCTTGTTAAACTACTCCTCTCCTCTCTGAAGTCCACTACTCCTAAAGAATGCCTGCTCACTGTTTTTGTCACCACTATTTACTAGTGACTCAAACCAGAAGCCAAGGAATTATTCTTGTCTTCCATCTTCCCAAACTATTTAACCACAAAAATCTATATATATTACTGGTTCATCAGTTTTAGAATCTTCCCTCCTTCCTGCTTTAACCATAGTCCTATTGCTCATTATCTCTTCATATAACATAAAAACTTTTGTGGCAGCATGGATGGAACTGGAGACTACAATGCTAAGTGAAATAAGCCAGTAGGGGAAAGACAAACATCATATGGCCTCACTTATAACTGGAATATTGAACAAAATAAACTAATGAGAAAAATAGAAGCAGAGCCATGGAAACGTGGAACAGACTGCTAGTTGTATGAAGGTAAGAGGGGAGCAGGTAATGAGAGCAGGAAGGGGAAGGAACTAGCCAAAGAACAAATATGAATGACCTATGCCATGGACAATGAAGAGGGGACTGATTGTGGGCTAGAGGGGTGGACTGGGTGGAGGGGGCAAAAAGGAAAATGTTGGGACAACTGTAATAGAATAAACAATAAAAAAGAAGAAACAACACCTTATGGATACACACTAGTTCTTTCTGCTATTCAATCCCAGCTTCACACTGTAGCCAAATGATCTATTTATATGAAAGAAATAATATTGACACTCCCTTACTTGACAATCTCTATTAGTTCTCCCATTTACTAGAAAAAAATAATTGAAATCCCAGATTATTTTTAGGGTCATTATATCTTGTTTCTTGCTGCCTTCTTTTTCCTCAAGTGTTATGCCTCAATAACAACAAGCGGATTTCAGTTCTCTAGGCACTCACTATGCTATTTAACCCTATTGTGTTTTTACAACCTTTTAACTCTTTTAAGCTTTTAACTCTTTTAAATTTTTCTTCCTAGTTTCTTCTTATGTGTCCCACTTAATATTTCAGACTCAACTCAGAGGGTTTCTCTTTTAGGAAATAGTTGCCAATCCCTAAGAATGAGCTAAATTTCTCTCCTTTGTTCTTTCATAGAATTTTGTGCTTACTGTGATTTGACTACTTAAAACACTGAATTGATCTTTTTTTTTTCATCTGTCAGGGTCTCACACAGTCCAACAATTTTAAAGATAAAGAGCATATCTTACCTAGCTCCTGTAGGTAAGATATGGTTTGCTCTGGCTACCTACTTTACCAGAAATATCCAAGTTTTATATTTGTTTTTCAGTTGTTTCTTCAATTTACTGGGCCATCCCATGCCCTTTATATAAATTATCTTTTTGAAATAAGAAAGCCAGAATTAGCTTCTGACACTTTCAAACAAAGAACCCTACCTATCCACTTTGGTATTTCAATTTTTAAAAAAATTCCATAGCATAATAATAGTTATTTTCACAGTAGCTACCACTGGTTCTTGGGATAAACTGTGGCCTCTCAAATCTTTGATTACTTGATGCTGGCATATCCACAAAAATATATTACAGATATAAATATACATGCAAGCATACACATATAAATATCAAGGGCCACAACGTTTTTTTCTTGATAAAAAAGCTCCATCCAGCAAAATTTGTCTCTCAATGTAAGGTTCTGAGAGCAGTACTTTATTTTGTTCCCCGATGTATCTAAGACCCATAAAACATAACACCCTTAGACCCTTCTATGTTCTAAGACCCTTAGAACATAACAGATCTTTAATGATATCTGTTGAATGAAAGAATAAATAAAGAAATAAATGAGTTAAATAATTTACTTATTTTATAGAATTAAAAATATTGACTCTGAGGTAGAGAAATTGCATTTGCCAATGTTGCTCCAGAAAATGAACTTTCTGAGTGATATTTAGCCTGATAATTTCTAATAAAATAGACTAACTTAGTTTAAATCTTGACATATTTTGCCAAAATCAGTTTCAGAGCCTGAAACCTAGGTATTAAATTCAAGCTTTGAGTTTCCCCAGGAAATCGGTACCTATAACTCAGCTGACTATTGGTACATAATCAAACTGGACAGAAGATTTCCTCATCTAATTCCATTTTACATTCTCAGTTATTATTAAAACTTGATTCAATAGTTATCACAAGGAGGTCTTTAGATAGGTTTTATTTTCCTCCTTATGCAATGGCTTTCAAAATGTGACATAATGTTCTTAACAGGAATGATTAAAATCAAGTGGCTTTATTGAGCAGTAGAGGTTTTTGTTTCTTCTTTTCCAGAAGTCAGAAAAATTCAACATCTAATTCCTGAGTGATACAAGGTAATCATTCACTTTCATATTTATATGTATATATACATACATATATATATACACAAACACATATATAATGTCAAACGTGAAATTATATAAATAGGTATAAATCACAACCAGTCTAAATATGAGTATATGCAAAGATATGAAAGCATGAAGGAAATTTTTAGAGGAAATGGGGGAAAATGGTGCTATATGTATTGTTTTAAAATGAACAGATTTTTCTTAGAGATATTGTATTCAAGTATGACGTTTGCATTATTTTAAAACTAAATCTATTCAACTCACCTTCATATAACCAGTCAGCAATCCCATTAAAAATAATTCCTTCTTTCCCAGAAGATGTCAGTCGCAATGAACTGCTCTTTATGTCAGGTTGATAGTAGATATTGTTTTCAAAAATATAAATCTGGATCAGGAAACATGTAAAACACACAAACCAAAGACCCAAAATATTAGGAAACCTTTTTAAAAACTTTCTCATTATAGAACAATAGTTGAAGAGCTAAGAGTTTTATTTGCCAGCCATCGATTTCTCTTTATTTAATGCATATATTTGTATTGCTTCTTTATTGTTCTTCATTACAGTTGTCCCACAGTTTCCCCCATTGCTCTCCTCTTCCCCACCCATGCCCCTGTTGCTCCCTCAGTCAATTCTCACCCTGTTGTCCTTGCCCATGGGTCCTTTATATGTTCCTTCACTTGCCCCATCCCCTACTTTCTCATGTTATGACCCTCTCTCCTCCCCTCTGGTTACAGTCAGTTTGTTCCTTATTTCCATGTCTCTGGTTCTATTTTGTTTATTTGTTTTGTTGATTAGGTTACACTTATAGGTGAGATCACATGGTATTTGTCTTTCACCACCTGTCTTATTTCACTTAGCATAATACCCCCAGTTCCATCTATGCCATTATGAAGGATAAGAGTTCCTTCTTTCTGCTGTGTAGTATTCTATTATGGAAGTTTACCACAGTTTTTTGATCCATTCATTTACTGAAACACACTTAGGCTGTTTCCAGCACTTTGCCATTATAAATAATGGTGCAAATGATACCTCCAACAAGGGTTTGATCTCCAAAATATATAAATAACTCTCATGACTCCACTCTAGGAAGACAAACAATCCAATTGAAAAATGGACAAAGGACCTGAATAGACACTTATCCAAGGAGGACATATAGAGGGCCCAGAGACATATGAAAAGATGTTCAACATCTGTAGCCATCAGAGACATACAAATTAAAACCACAATGAGATACCACTTCATACCAGTCAGAATGGACATCATTAACAAATCCAAAAACAATGCTGGCAAGGATGTGAAGACAGGAGAACCCTAGTGCATTGTTGGTGGGGATGCAGACTGGTGCTGCCACTCTGAAAATTGTATGGAATTTCTTCAAAAAACTAAAAATGGAATTGCCCTTTGATCCAGTTATTCCACTGCTGGGATTATACCCTAAAAATCCTGAAACACCAACTCAAAAGAACCTATGCACCCAATGGTTCATAGCAGCATTATTTACCATATTGCTTTGAATTATTAATTGCTGTTTCTTTCTCTATCATATCAGTATCAAATTATCATTTAAAAATCACATTTCTTATTATTGAAAATTTTAAATCTATATTTAAACAACTCTATAAATATAGATTTTTAAAAATCTATATTTAAATCTTATTTTCAACAACAATTTTTCATCTACTTAATAATCTCTTTGTGCTACCTCAAAATTGGTTTGGGTCCGAGATAACATTTTGCATACTTAAGAGACTGATAAATATACTAGATACTGTTTTAGTGACAGTCCACTGACTGATTGAAAGGCTGCAGTTTTGGGTCTTTACTTATTTAAAAATGCATTTCATGATTGATGAAATAATCTTGACAGAATCTCTCTGATTCCATCTACCTCCACACACAAATCCTCTGATGAAAGGAAAGGAAAGCAAAATTCCTTTTAATTGGTAATTGAACACATTTCACTATGCCGCAATATCTTTCGGCAATTCTCTCCCCAAAAGCATAGCAGTAATAATTATCTTGTGCCTGAGGGCTCAAGAAGGAATTTTAAAACAATTAAAAAAAACAATTAAAACAACTGAAAAACAATTTTAAAAAAAAGAAGGAATTTTAATTTGAACACATCACAGAGTCTTCCAAAATAATATCAGCAGCAACAATGGGTCCAACAACAGGACAAAATTATTTATAACCCACTTTAAAATATTTTTAATGATAAACATTTTAAACTACTGGCCTACGTGATAGTATAACCTTCACAGAACCATGTTTCATGCACATGTTGGAGGAAATAGAATATTGTCCATTGTACACCAAATTGCTCTTTCAATTGATCATTCTACTAAGAAAGTGAAATCTGGCCTAGTGCCCATGTGTTCCAGCACGCTATGGGATCATTACACAAGAGCAAATGCAGCAAACATAGGAACTTCTGAAATAATTGTCTGATTAATTATGAAGTCCTAGATTTAGAATCTTGGTGTGCACAGTGAGGAAACAATGTTAATATCCAGAAAATTTCACTGATATTCTATTTTGATTCTGGTGATTTGACAAATGTTTAACAGTTAGAGTATTTAATCATTCTACCACTATCTGACATTTATATTACAGGTGAGAGTGCTGATAGAAAAAATAATTTGGCAGGGGAGAAGAAAGAAATACATATCACGGTATTTAAATCAAATAAACCTTTATCTCCCAGCAAAAAAAAATAATAATAAAAATAAAATAAATAAAATAAATAAATAAAAGTATGGGTTCATAATCAGGCAGTGTAAATTTAAAATATCAGTGACTTGACCACTTTTCTTTTATTTTTTATTGTTGTTCCAGTACAGTTGTCTCCATTTTCACCCCACCACACCCCCCACCACACCTATCCCTGCCTCCCACCCTCAAACCTACCCCTTGGGCTTTGTCCATGTGTCTTTTTTGCATATCCCTTGATGCTCCTTCCCCTATTATCTCTCATTATCCCTCTCCCCAGTCCTCTCTGGTTCAACAATTTT
>PVKM010021737.1:0-22351 GCA_004027735.1 Carollia perspicillata | reverse complement strand
GAAAGAAATATTCCAAACTACAGTACAAATAATAAAAGCCCTATATAGGTACATAATAAATAAAAGTGCAAGAGTAAAACAGTATGATAGACTCGAAGAGCTGCTATGGACAGAAAAAGGGATAAAAGGATACAGAAATATCACAGGGTTTCCATTACAAGATGAGTAGTAGAATGGTTGAGAGCAGAGAACCCAGGAGAGCCACAGCCCAGCACAGAGATGCGAACAGGAGTGGGAGGAGGGGACCAGCCCTGCTGACCACGAGACCCCAACCTCTCTGCGGGCAATGTGCAGCAGAGGAAGCTGCAAGAACAGAGCACCCAGACTAAGGGGCAAGGAAAGTCACTAAAGCAGTGTAGGCCAGAATCTCCTGAGATTCAAGAAAGTAGGGGCCAGAGAAATGCACAGTGGTCAAAGGTTTCAAACCCTGGAGCAAATCCCAACTCTACCAGTTGTGTCTTTTCTTGTCTTCACTGACTGAGGCCAAGGAAACAGAAGCAGGAACAGTCTCCCAGAGGCAGAGTAGGAAGGACCCAGGGGTGTTGGAGAGAGGTGGGAGTTCCTTCTCAGAAGATGCAATGGAACCCGAGGTCACTGGAACATCAGCCTCCATAATGACAGATAAATTCTCTCAGGATCACAAAATTAAACTCCCAGAAAACCTTTCCGCTTCTCAGCAGCCTTTGTCTACATGGAAAATGTTTTGAGCCCTATAGGTTTTGAGCTCTAGAGTAAGGTAACAGAGAAAGAAAACTGGATTTTCTTAGGGCACTCACATACTCTTGTTAAATCAAGTGTGTAGAACTTAAAAGCCTGATTTATGAATCTGACTATAAAATAGAAAATTGTTCCTGAAAAAATTAAGAGTGGGTGGGAAAGAAGCTGAGAATCTTTGAGCCGCTTGAGAGAATTATAATGACAACCAAATACTTTATCAATATAATGAGCTTACATCAAGATTAGGGAAAAATGCAAGACTAGCTGCCTCAAGGAAAGAGCATCAAAAATAATAATGAGTAAAAAAAGGAGCATCAAAAATAATAATGATGTAAAACTTAAACAGGACACTTTGATTATTTCAAAAACTCCTAATAAATCCAATGAGTATCATAAGAGGAAAATGGCAAAGAGAAACTACAGAAGCTTGTGGTTATACTGAAGGTTACTTGAGATTTCATTGAAAGGCTAAGTGAGGCAAGAAGCAAAAGGGGTTCACAAGTTTCTTTCCTAAGAATAAAGGCAAGGCTGATGAGCCTGAGAACTGATCAGATATAGCAAATAGGGGGCCAATGCCTAATGCACAGATGTAGCAGAGAGAAACAAAGATGAACAAACAGTATTTACAACAGTAAACGATGAGCAATATCTATGTTTTTCTTTTGCTACATCTATTTCTGAGTTTTGTATAATAAAGATAATTATATAATATTCAAAAAGGTATCACTAGGTGACAAAAGTGAAATGTAGTTCTCCAGTAATCAACAATAAGAAATAAACTTTAAGGAATGGTAGAGATGGCTAAAATTTAAAAAACTCACCAAAAGTTTCCATTTTGTTCACAAATTGAAGATTTTCTGATATCATTTTTACTTCTAGTCAACTTGTGACTACTTGAAATTTCACAAGGTTTAAGACTACTTGTGGCTAACAAAAATACATTTATGAAAACAATCACAAGGTCTAGTGAAATCATGTCTGTATTAGGAGTCCCCTAAACGTTGTAATTACACAATAATCATTGAGTTGTCCAGCATTTCTTCTTGTGACATGAAATCTAATTGACAGAGCAGCAGATTAGATTTTTATTCATGTTTCCAAATTTATTTCCTTTTTCTCCTCTGTTACTGTTGTGAACAACAACAAAAAAGACAGTAGGAAGAGCTCCTGGTAGCTAACTGGGCTTAAAAGGAAACAAACAAATGAAGTTTAGCAGCCATTTCTGCGGAGGAGCCTCTTACACAAACTGCATTTCACAGAGAAGCCTCTAACACTGAACTGCCTGCCTGCTCTATGTTTCTGTCATCTGAGCCAGCCCTTATAAAGGAGTTCCTGGAGTCCTAGGTCTACCAATGGGCTGAGGCTTTCCCCATTCAATGGGAGCTCTGACCAATCAGAGTGGCCCTATTCTGGCCAATCAGAGACCAGGGACAGGGACTTCTGTCTACGTAAAACCGGCTTTGCTGTGGCCGGTAGCACATTCCATCCAAGACTGAAGACTGCCTTTCTGGGTACAAAGACCACATGGGAGCATCGTTGTTGTCATGAAAATTCACAGCTGTGCTGTAGCACTACTGAGCTGTTCCATGGCAGTGCTGTTTTCAGATCCATGCTATATTGCAGTTGAACTGTTTGCCCTAAATACAGTGTCCTTCTTCATTGAACCCCAAGTTGGGGATTCCTGTTAGCGATTGAATTAGTGCCAATGACCATCGGATGACACTGTCAACTTCTTTGTTCCATATTTTATCAAAGAATTGTCAGTATTAGTTTCCACTTAGATCAAGATTCAAGGAATGAAAAGTGCTATTTTTATCAAGTTTTATAAAACCTACTATCTCCCTGCTTTTGAAGTCCCATAACAGCTATTTGATTTTTTAAGCCTGATTTTCCTTCCCTGTAAAATGGGGACAATAATAGTATTTACTTCACAAGGTTGTTGTGAGGATTAAATGAGAGTGAGGCATGTAAAACAAAATGTACAATTCATGGCTCAGACTAGGAATGTAAGTATTCAGAATCACAAGCTTCAAAAAAATTGCATTCTCAAAAAGATGCTTCACTTTAATACATATCAAATGTCTTACAATTCTGCATACCCTTTTGATTCAGCCATTCTGTTTCTAGCAATTGACTTTAAGAAAATACAATAATCAACAAGGACGTACACAATGAAGCCGATCAAAGTAAATAACCACTAACAATGAAGGAGCCAACTATAACAATGCAGAATAAAATTCACACTTATAATTAAGTAGAAGAAAATCATGTTAGATAAAATGGCATGTGTAAGTTTTCTGTCTATACATATAGAAAAAAATAGAAAGATATGCATTAAAATGTTCATCCACGTGGGTCAGGAGACTATAAATGATTCTTTTACTTTTTACATGTTCTTTCTAACATTTCTAGAATATACATGAATTACTTTTGTCGTAAAAAATAATTTTGAAAAGTCACCTGGGGTTTGGTATCAAATTATTTAAACTTATTTAACCAGGATATTATATAAATAGGTACAGATGAATTTAAAAGGGAGAACAAGATTTTAAATATTTGAGAGCCTTACAAATGGAAACAGGAAAATCATCTCTAGATCAGAGCCTCTTTATACGTGCAATTTTGCCGTTATTTTTTCCTCACTTTGATTATATATTAGTTGCACCACCAGGGGGCGCCTTGAATTCAGCAAACACCCTAATACAGTGTGTGGCAAAATTAGGTTTCCAGTTGTGAGTATAGAAACCTCAGTTCATTCTTGTATTATTATTTATCAATTATTGTATTATTTACCATATAAGTAACTGTAAACTTCCTTTTGCCTCACCCTGTACAATCTAGCATGATGGAAGGAAGCGGCTGAAATCCCAAATTTAGGAAATAGGGCACACTTCACACTGATTGCTCTGAATAAATCTTCTCTAAAATGCCTCACAGGGTCTCTTGTACAAACCCACTTGGCTGTGTGTAACCAGTCTGTGAAAAGCTACACCACTTGTGTAGGTAACGCCAGTGATAGAAGGAAGAGCACTGATTTCTGCAAGTCTAATAGATTTAATAAAATTACCATAAAAAAAAATTCAGTAGCTCTTGTGATGCAAAACTAAAAAACACAACAAATGCGAATATTGGGAAAATAGTCTTAGAATTACATTTATCCTAAAGACACAGAATTTTATAAGTAATTGGAGGACCAAAGCAATTTCAGCTTCTTAGGGGTAAAAAAACGGTTCTCCATTGAGAAACCCAGTTGTAATCTAATTTCATTTCTAAAATTGTTCAAAATACTACAGATGGAATAACATTAGGTATCTTTGTGAAACTTTGTAAATGATATAATAATAATAATCTTAAAATACAGGATGAAGTCTGAGGGACTCTCTCGGGTAACGAAAAACAAAAAAGACCACAACATCTAGCAAAGAGTTCAGGGCAGGAATCTGAGTAAGTTCTAATTTCCTAGGAACCCTAAGTGACCCTATAGTGAATTTAGGATGGTGGTTGGGAAGTGTAACTTCTGGAAAGAGACAGAATTGGTCTTGAACCCCGATTTCAACACAACATTTGTGAGATAGTGAAAACACGTTACCTTGGACATGCTGCCTTGGTCGTGTTTCCCATGCAGCTTCCTCAGCAATAAGATAATAAATATAGTAATAATGTTGTTTACATTACAGTTTGTTGTATGACATGATTATGACTTATGAAAAATGCTAAACCCAGTGATATGCTAGGCATATTACAATAACACAGTTTACTGCTTAATAAAAGCCCAGTAAATATTCGGACTGCCACAGACCTTGTGCCAGTATGTGGCCGAGTGAAGTGTCTGAACCTCTCTGTTCTTATGTTCTTATGAGTCAAATGAAGGTAAGGAGTCTAATTTTTTTAAGCAAATATACTTCATCTACTTATGCATACAACAAAGTGCTGGCTTTCAAAGTAGTAAGGTGGCAGGATTACACAAGTATTTCTATCACTCTGCCAATGTCTGCAAAAATAGATTGCAAAGTAAGAAAGAAGTAAACCTGCCATATGCAAGGTGGCTATTCAGTCGTTCTCCCTAGAACCGCACCACTGCTTGTGCCCACTGGGTCACTAACGTGGGCAGCCCTCACCACAGCAACTGTTAAATACTGTAATATTGACCCTGGTCATTTATCTTCAGTACTGTGTTTCAATATCCATCCTCCCTACCTCATGGAGTATGAGACTAAAATTATGCAATAGATCCACGAGAGATTTGAAAATGTTAGATCCATGCAAATAAAAGGTGGCATTAAGATAGACAAAGGCACTGGTTATCTAGTTACATAAGCATTTATAAGATGACTGGTGTCTCACAAAGAGATCTCAGAGTTCTTTCCTGAGCCTCCACATTCCCACTTAAGGAAGAGGGAAATGCAGGTGAGCTGATTTGGAAATGTCCCTGCCCAGTGTTTTACACCGCATGTAGGAAGAGTTGACCCCAGGACCCTCCACACGGGTGACAGAAAGTCTAAGGACTGCTCCAACCAGGCACAGCCTGTGGACATTGGATGACCAGTTCCTTGAGAATTATTATTATTCTTGCATAGCACTTAGTACCAACTGACACACTAGATCTTTTGCTTACTTGTTTGTTTTTTGTCTCCCTCCACCCCCCCAATATGTAAGCACCAGGAAAGCAGGAATCTCTCCAGTGCTCAGATGGTAACATCTAGAATGAATGGAAGGTGGCATTGGTTTGGGGGAGCCTTGGCTTGATTTGAGGGTTTACCCTCGTTGGGTCTGAGGTGTTCAGATAGGTGCTCCAGGCAGCTGTGCCTACTCTGGGAGCCAGCCGGTGAGCTCGCCACCCCTCCCATCAGCCTCCCCAGCCAACCTGCGGGCTCCCCTCCAGCCACCATTCAGGGCTCTGTGCAGAGCATTCCAACCTGTCACCCCGATTCCCCCTTGCTTTAGTGATCCTTGGCTGCTCTCACACCTTCTTGGAAGGAGAAAAATCTCCATCTGATATGGAATTTATGTTGGGTAGAGTTTCTCTTCCATTTTCACCAAAACCCTCCGTCCCTGGAACATTAAACTCAAGTTAAACAAAAATACTCAAAACCCCTCAAGAAAAAAAGAGCTTCTAAAACCCAGGTTTATAGTTCTCCCTCATTATTACAAAGGCTTTGTAACATAGTCCATCCTCGCTCCAATAGCTGCCTATTGGTAAGCTGCTACAAGGGAATTATGCTTCCTGGTAGAATGGCAGGCACCAGTTAACACTTACCTCTCCGTGATCCAACAGGGTCTTACCTTAAGAAGCAGCCTTCTATATTTGAGCTGTGACTAAAGATAACAATTTTAATAGGGAAGAGAATAAGAGAGCTCAAGGCTGGGCTCTGGCCTCACTTCCCAGCTATTCATCTCCAGAAATAGCCGTAGTATTTGGGGACTATGATTACTGTGAAAGCTGATAAACTTTATTGGGGGAAAAATGCCTTCTTATACAAACACTATCTTTGATGATCCCATTTCACTGCTAATAGCAATCAAGTAAGAGAGTGATGACCTTTCTTAAACTCAAAGGCTGACCGATGTTATTTAAACAGACAAGGGAAACATGGGCCACCATCAACAGCAAGTCTGCGATGCTCAAACATTTGCAGTCTAATAAACACAACACAACTGAGGCTCTGATTACAAATTAGTGTTTTTAACATTGCAATTAAGGAAAATAATTTCTGAAGGAATAAAAAGAAAAAATGGAGCAGTAGCTCAGTAGCATGATTTCCAAGTTACTGTTGCAGAGTTCATACATTCTCCTAGCTGAGTAAACACTATTAGGTATCATTTTTAACATGCAGTCTAATCTTTTGTTCACAAAACAGGTAAAGATTCCAATATTTTGGAATCAGAAATTCAGATTCTAGTAGTTCTTGGAGAAGTTTAACACGTGTCTCTCTAATGACAAGGAATTACAATAGAATGCACATAACAATTCAACTCTAAACAGACTTTGCTAATTGTCTGGAAATAGCAGGAGCAGAAAGCTGAAAGCAGTCTGTGAGAACACAAACTGCCTCTGGCCCTTCCCTGTGAAGCGGAGAGTGAGATGGGAGAGAGAAAACAGCCCCTTAGCAAAATTAGCAGTCCTGTTTATGGCTCCTGTTTATCATCTTAAGTATGGAACTTTCAGAGCTGCAGGGCAACTACAGTTCACAAAAGATCATCAGGGTTCTGGGTGGAGCCACTGAAAGGCTTTCAAAAGCGTGTTTAAGAAGATTACCAGCTTCCCTTCCCAGAGAAGGGAACAAAAAGTTAATAGAGAACTTCCTTGCCACTCCTTCCATCAAAAAAATACAGAAATAAATCAAAAATATCCAATGCCACAAATCTAATGAGCAATATGCTTTAGAGAGAAAGAAAAACAGAAATTATTACTCATAAGCAAAATATATTATTATTGAAGAAGGATTTTTTTTTTGCTTGGTTGATTGGTTTTTAGCAAACGGGAGTTGCAGGGACACTATTATTCCACAGGCACTTCTGTCAGGGCAATCTGCCTGCGTTGCCTCATCTCCTGTTCTTTTTAGGACACCAGGCAGGTACCATGCTGGAGTGGTAATGCTAGGGTACGAAATGGCTTGATTTACCCTCCTCTAAAGGATGTCTGGGTCAGCAGCTTCGGGGTGGAGTGAGGGGTAGGGCGACCTGCAGTCAGGGACAGAGAGGAACCATATCATTGAGATGGGTGCTCCTCGTTGGTGTGAGCACCTCCTGCATGAAATACTTCTCTCCTCTCCCTCTGTCCAGGAGACATGGGAGGCTGCTGTCGGTATGAGGCCAAAGTGAAGGCATATGCGGTCCTTACGGGGCTCTCGGGAGATCTCAGCACCACTCCCCCTCCAGTACTCCTTAGAGAACCCACAAGAAAATGGCCAGGCTCCACCACCATCCCCCTCCCCAAACCCCTGCAGAGCCCCACACCCTCCTTTGGTTTGCATCCCCAGACATAAAGGTTTAGGACAAAGTTGGGAAGGTTAATCATAATTTTCAAAGTATTTGTGCCTCATATTTCAACTCTTAGTCAAGGATGTCTGATATGGAATCTCCCTGTTCTTGACGCCCTGGCTCCTCTCATAGCTTACCAAGTTTCATGATGACCTTCTACTTCCTGCACAATGCTAATCAATCTACTTGCACATCAACAACTACAGGAGGACAACAGTTCATTTGCCTCTGGTAACAGTAACTCACTCTCTCAAGGCCAGGTTGCCAAGCACGTATAACCTTGACTCTCCATCTACTCCTAATTTGACACTGACCTTCTCAATATAGGGCTTACTTTGATGTGTAACTGAAAAGCTTTACAACCCAGAGCAAAGGACAACTGAAATAAGGCATTTCATTGGTTGGTATTAAAAAAAAAAAGATTATATATTCAGTGGAATGATGGTGTTCTGGGCACCATAATCTATAATGGTCAGATCAGCACCTTTTCACAAGAAGGTTAAAACTGTTTTGTTTTGTTTTTAAGTTTACACGTAAAGTACATACACATTATGCATACATACCTTGCAATTAATTGCATGGCAATGCAAGGCTGTTACGTGGCCTGTGATTTTTCCATGTGGAACACTGGGAGGAGGTAGACTTTCTAAGGTCTGACTCTCTCTTTACAATATTAGAAGAAGAGTCACGCCTCCTCTCATTCATAAGGCAGATCTTAGGTTGGCTGAGAAGACTTTAAGTGAAGGTATAATCCAATTTAGCTGTGTTGTGGGTTTGTCTACTGGTCTCTTTCCCATTGCAGGGGCGCAGACAGTGCAGCAGCAGGGGAAGGCAGGCTTCCATCAGGCGTTCAGAGTGGCCACACTGATGGGTAGCCCTCGATAACCAAGGATGAAGAAAAGCAGCCCAGCTGGGCAAAGTTGCCCATCTTGAGGGTGTCCGGAAGGCCCATTGCTGTCCCTGAGCTGTTACACCCCCAGTCAGGAGAATACAGTCCTTCCTCATTGGGTTACCAGTCACCAGCATGGATAGACTCTTGCCCTGTCTGTCAACCACAAGGACTGAATCAGACCTATGACAGTCAGGGTAGTAGCTTGTTGTGGATGGGTGGTAGGGAGTAGAGAATTATTTCATGGGAACTGAGAAGCCATCTTTGTTCCAGGAATGTCTCGCAAACCTGCCAACTGAACCGTGCAAATCCATAGCTCCTTGGTGTGCCAAGCAGGGTCTCTGGACACCATAATTAAAAGTGCAGACAGCACTGGGAGAGATATAACAGTAGCCTTACCAGGCCGTTAGATTTAATGTCAATAAGTCTAATAGCTTTTCTTGAGAGGAGATTTTGATCAGATGTAGTAAAGGGGGTCCAGAAATAACTGTCACAAAGGCAACTATTCTTTATTTCATTGTTTTTCATGAGTTCTGCCCAGACATGAGGTGGGGGAAAGTCCTATATTCTCACTGGCTCTCCAGCTCCCCACCTCCTACAAGACAAACCTCTCCATTTTACAATGGGCAACAGGTTCAGACTGTAATTGAGACAGTGTCTCTTTCCTGCCAGCCATGGGGAGGCACAGCTACACCCACCCACACTGTCGATGACCAAATGAAGACATGAATGAAGGCTGACCTAAGATTGTGCTGTGAACGGCATGGCCATTGAGAATGGCTGCAACTCTAGAAAAGAACGAAGCCCAGGACAGGGAAGGAAAGAAAGACCCCAAAAGTCAAGAAAGGACGCCAAATAGGTTTTGAATAGTCAGATTCCAAAAATCTATTTAAAATCCATATAGTCACTTTTACAAAGAGTAACATTTGAAATGCCTGGCCCATGTCAGCTAGCTCCAATGAATGCAGGTGGACAGGATTTGGGCACAGTCTGTTTTATGAAGTTTTTATGGTTCTATGACTTCACTTCATGCTAACAGGAATGAAGCCGAGACTGACTAGCACAATAAAGAGGAAGCACATATCCTATTTCAAGGTCCACTACTAATGGGTATGTAATGGGTAAAAAGATTTTATTATGTCTCTCTAAAGACGTTGAAAATTAAATAATGGACACAGAGTTTCCATGATTCTTCTGTGAAGGGCAGTTTTTCTTTATCACTGATATGTCATGGCTTGGGGAGCCTGAACTGACCAGGAAAACACCTCAAAAGTATGTAATCAACATAAAGACCTTTTAACAATACAAACAGGCAAGATAGGTTTATCTAAAATTATCTCAGAACTAAAACACAATAAAAAACATCTTTCCATACAAGAGAAGTCACACTAAACAACCTTCCTTTGGTTAGTTCATGGTATAAATCAGGCCACTTTCCCTCTCCCTACTTTCATAGGGACTACCCCATGGCCTACTGGAATTACATGATATGAAAGAATATTATCCTTCTGCATTGATGTCATCATTATTTGGGAGTCAGATCACAGTTTTAAAACCAGGAAGCATCTGCAGCATATAAAATTACTTGCAACTTCTGAGACTTCAGGGCCCACAGCCAAAAGGTGATGAGTTACCTCAAATATATTTTCCTCCCTTTCTCTCTCTAAAAAAAAAATATATTTGTGGGGGTAGAGGGTGGAACAAAAGCAATTTATACAACCTTACCCATGGTTAAAGAGTAACCCCCTACCATGCCTGTTTTTAATCTCCTCACTTTCTGTTACCTGTGTTTTCTTCTAAGACCAGAATTTTTTCACACCCCAAATCTATCTCTTTTTAGCACCATTACCCAAAGGCCTGCTCTTCAGCTCTGGGACTAATGGCATTCCGAGTATACACGGTTTTCATTATTGCTTAAATTCCTTTTCTGCTGACCATGATTGCATATCAACTTGCCAACAATCCCCACTCAGGAGAGAGATTCAATTCCTTTTAAGAAGAAAAATCATTTGGTACTTTATTTCTCAATGCAGTTCTCATTACATGAAGAACTTCAATACATCCAGCAGGTGACTCATTTTCCTTAATGGCTTTCAGATACCGGCATGCACATCCCAGCATTTACAATTTTACCACCCAAAGCAGAGAAGGCAAGAGAGGTTATATATTACCCAAGATCATATACAAGATTTTATGAAGGAGGCACCGTGTAAGTGTGTCTGGTAGAACAAGCTGGCCAGGAGCAGGAGGCACAGGCTTGCAATCAGCCTGTCCTAGATATGCTTGCTGTCTACCAAATTACTTAGCCGGACTGAGCCTCAGCCCTCATCTGTAAAATGGCAATACCACCACGTGGACTATCCACAGTTTCAGTGAGGAGTAAGTGAGATAATGTCTGTGCCCGGCACACAGCGCATGCTCAACAAACATTTTCCTTTTGCTCATTCTCCAACCTCTCTTCAAAAATCTTGCTAGAATATACACAGATGAGTTGGATTACCAGGTGAGGGGAGTTGTCCTCTGTAGTACACACTGACTGGTTCTGGCAGTCATTTTTTCTTTCTTTCAAATGACCAAGGTTACGTATTCTTCATAGAATCACTACACTAAAGTGCATCCATTGATAATCAGAGTAACCTCCTATAAAAAAGTGAGATCCCAGCTTCTTTTGCATGCACAGGTCTACACTATCAGATCAGTAACTTGCTCAGAGCAACATCTACTCTTTGCTGGGACCCCATATTCCTCCCTGAAGTCAATGCTTTCCACCGAACCCATTGCTCAGGGATCAGCTATGAGAATTTAACCTGCTTATTCTTGAGATCGCCTCTTAACTTAGATTTTTTTTTCTGGTTTCCATTATCTACAGGATCTTATGGGATGCACAGGAAGTGTCTTCCCTGATAGGTAGACAATATTTCTTCTTTTCCCCCAAGGCCTCACTGATTTCTAATTTAAAACATTAATAACTTCTCTTTATCTTTAAGTAACTTTTATAAAAATATACAATAATTTTTAAAAGATCTCTTATACCATAAATACAGAGTAAAAAGGAAAAGGAATGTCTGCTGTAACACAAATATACCTATAATTGCATGCTTTTGCTATGTTGTGCTAATAATACACTATTCTAAAGCCACTGTATCCACTGACAATAGCAATGGGCACGCACTCACACTTTTCCAGCTACTTGTGTACATCAGGTTACACAGCAGGTATGTTCCAAAAAAGATACATATAAGTCAAACAAACTTCAATGGAATTATATTTTTCACTTCTTAACAGGTTAAATATTAGAATTCACCAATGCTTTTGCTTTCATTTATAGTTAATTTTCAATTTAATTTTTAGTATTTAATGTACAGCTATAAAATAAGTTGATTCTATTATGTGAATATTGGAATGAAGTAGAGTAACTGCTATTTTGGAAGTAAATATATTGACAATCCTTTCAGGATTAAGAATAATCATACTGTAAATTGAATGGGTCACTAATTATATCTTAGTTATAGTGCAATTTTCTTAAGGCAAGAAATGATACTCAAGTGGCATATGCATAGAGATACTATCTTGGTTATTCACTTCAAAACTCAAAGCATTTCTTCACAAAACTAACACACAATTTGCTTTTTTATATCTGTGCATTTTTTGAAATCAGTACTCTCTTTTTTATGCTACTCCATGTTTTTTTCATTCTCCTTCCCCTTCCTGCCAACAGAGAAATCCCCAGCTATGAAAACAAAATATTTGAAACACAAAAATCATGACATAAAGCCATACGGCTTGTGTCACAGCATCACCCCAACCATCAATCTCCCGCTCGCTCACCCAGTGCCAAATGTGGTCGGATCTGCACGCATGGGGAAAATAAATGCAACAAGTTTCCACGTCTTTCTTCCTCCAAGAAACATGAGGAAAGTGTTGAGTAAGGGAGGTACTCCAGGACAAGAGGATGTGAAATAATCTAAATGGCTCCCCCAGGCCCATTTTCCAGACCTCCTAGTGTTGATCTTGTGGAGGCTCTGAGAGTCTGGTGAGAAAGATCACGTACTAATGTCTTGGAAGAAATAAACACACACCTCAAGCTTACAGGTAGGAACATATCCATGAAAAACACACCTTTGAGGATGCTGAGTAGAGGGAAATCAATTCAAGAAAGCAAACATCTTTCACCAAGTGGCTGCCACCTTTGTCCTTTGTCCTTCTTTCATGGATCTTGTAGCTACTTGTACTTGAAGTAGAAAAGATTTAAGGTCTCAAGACTAGTGATCAATTGCTATAATTTATTTTTAAGGCAACATTTGGACTACTTAGGTGTGCGTGGGTTAAGACTCAAAAAGATGACTCACAGTGACTGACGATAGTAAAAGATGAATCAGGAAGTATCTTCATATTCCATTTTGTTGAGACATATTCACATGGACACAGTGGTAGTGTGTGTGTATATTTTATTGATTAAAAGTGAACAAAACCCAAATGTCCATTGACAGATAAATAGAAGAACAAACTATGGTATATACACACTATGAAATACTATTCAACGTTAAAAAGAAAGGAAATTCTGATGCGTGTTACAACCTGGATGAACTTGAGGACATTATGCCAAGTGAAATAATAATGGAGTTCCTAGAGAACTGTGCACTGAAAAATAGTTAAGATGGTAAAATGTTGTTACGTGCATTTTACCACAATTAAAAATTTTAAAAAATACTGTTGGCAATCAAAATAAATAAATACAATAAGAGAGAAAAAAATTGAGCCCTGACCAGCGTGACTCAGTGGGTTGCACGTGATCCCGTGAAGCAAAAGGTTGGCGGCTGAATTCCCTTTCTGGGCACCTGTCTGGGCTGCAGGTTTGTTCCTTGGGTGGGGTGCTAATGAGAGGCAACTGATTGATGTTTCCCTCCCTCTCTCTCCCTCTCTTCCCCTCTGTCTAAAAACAAATAAATAAAATCCTTTTTTTAAAAAAGTGAACAAGAAAGAACTTCTAGCCTCAGTTTTCTACAAAGTATGTAAATACAGAAGGAGGGCTCAGGTGACAAATTATTCTTAATATATCATTTGTGATATGGGGATAATTTCTTGCTTGTGTACATAGTCAAAACTAATTCTTATTTGAATGGCTCTCTCCAGAGGGGAATGGCTCTGTTCTCAATCAAGTTTGAATAAGGATTTCAGCAATATTTCATCTAATGGTCTTTTTGGTATTTTCCCAATCTTTTGATTCCTTGAGGTATTTAACCATGCCTTTACCTCAAAAGCGGACTATACATGAATGCCCTTTGGACAGGCTTCCTGAGGCAGACCGCAGTCGGTTTATGCTACCCTTCTCATCTGGGGAGAGTGGTCTGAATGCATAGACAGAGTGCAGTATTCATATCACATGGGCAGCTCGGTGCTGGATACTGACAGCTCAAACCGAACACTACAACTGTCCCTCAAGTGCCACATGTTAAAGCTTTTCACAGCCCCTTCTTCTGCATTGGAAGCCGCAGTTTTGAGGAAATCACTGTTTGGTGTCTCAAGTTAGTTGAACTGCAAAGAGTTTTTTCATACTTGAAGATAAGACAATAGATGGGCATACCTTTAGCACACACCCGCATTGCTTCTCTGACTGGGGGGTCTGGGACTAACGAGCACCTATGTTTTTTCAGTTGAAAAGAAACAATCGAACTACTCATTCAGCTTAAGATGATCTACTGCCTGGACAGTTGATATTCAGTTCTCTGGAATAGTCTGCAGAGCTGATTCTCTTACTAACTGTAGCAATTCTTTGAATGTACACAGTCTGTTTTAACTCAAAATACGATCCAAAACCCCAATCCTACCATTAAATATATGGAAGGGAGATAGGAAGAAATGCCACTTATTCTCTTCATATAAATAGTAAGGCTTCTCCTTTAACAGTAACATGTACAAATAAGGAAATTTTAAAGCAGGGACTTTTCCTTGATCATGTTTAAGCACAGATCTGTGTAAAATTATTTCCTTTTTTAGAAAATGCTTAATTAGCATGACTGAAAAAGACCCTTTACTATTCATATTATTAACTAAAGGAAGGCATTAGGTTTTTACATTCTCTACAGTTAATATCAAAATTGACTCTTGAAATCTACCCCAAAACCTCAATTTCCTGCTCTGGAAGAAAATTTACCTCGGAGAGCAAATAGGTCCCAACTGCTGCCAAAGCAAAGGCCTTTATATGAAATCAATCAGATCTGGGCAACCCATAACTGTATTTGATGTGCCACATAGTAAAAGATGCAACTCAAGAAATATTAATACTTTTCTGGCTGATCTCCTACGAATGTGTGTGTGTATGCACACAGAATAAGCATATCTCGTTTTATTGTACTTTGCAGATACTGTGGGGTTTTTTTTTTTTTACAGATTTAAGGTTTGTGCCAACCCTCTGTCAAGCAAGTCTTTTGGTGCCATTTTTCAAACGGCATTTGCTAACTTTGTGTCTCTGTGTCATATCTGGGTAATTCTCACAACATTTCAAACTTTTTCATTATTATTATATTCATTGCAGTGATCTGTGATCAGTGATCTCTGATGTTACTATTATAATTGTTTTGGGTGCCATGAACCGCAGCCATATTAAGACAACAAACTTACTCGATAAATGTTGTGTGTGGTCAGACTGTTCCATCAACTGGCTGTTCCCATCTCTCTCCCTTTCCTCAGGCCTCTCTATTCCCTGAGGTACAATGATATTAAAATTAGGTCAATTAACAATGCTACAATGTCCTCTAAGTGTTCAAGTGAAAGGAAGAGTTGCACATCTTTCACTTTAAATCCAACGCTAGAAGTGGTTAAACTTAGTGAGGAAGGCCTGTCGAAAGCTGAGATAGCCGGAAAGCTAGGCCTCTTGTGCCAAACAGTTAGCCAGGTTGTAAATGCAAAGGAAAAGTTTTTTTGAAGTAAATTAAAAGTGAATCCATAAATGGTAAGAAAGTGAAACAGCCTTACTGCTGATATGGACAAAGTTTTAGTGGTCTGGATAGGAGATCGAACCAGTTATAACACTCCCCTAAGCCAAAGCCTAATCCGGAATAAGGGCCTACCCATCTTCAATTCTATAAAGGGTAAGAGAGATAAGGAAGTTGCAGAAGAGAATTTTAGATAGAAGTTAGTTCCTGAGGTTTAAGGAAAGAAGCCATCTCCATAACATGAAAATGAGAAGTGAAGAAGCATCAAGTGCTAATATAGAAGCTGTAGCAACTTATTCAAAAGATCTAGCTAAGATAATTAATGAAGGTGGCTACACTAAACAACAGATTTTTCAGTCCCGATGAAACAGCCTCACACTGTAACAAGATGGCATCTAGGAGTAGCCAGAGAGGAGAATTCAATGTCTGGCTTCCAAGCTTTAAAAAACAGGCTGACTCTCTTGTTAGGGGCTAATGCCGCTGGTGACTTTAAATTAAAGCCAATGTTCACTAAAAATCCCACTAAATCCCACTACTGCACTAAAAATCCCAGGGCCCTTAAGAATTATGCTAAATTTACTCCACCTGTGCTCAATAAATGGCCCAACAAAGCCTGGATGAGAGCACATATCACCGAGACCACACGGTTTACTGAATATTTTAAGCCCATTGTTGAGACCTACTGCTCAGAAAAAAAGGATTCCTTTCAAAAGTTACTGCTTATTGAGAATGCACCTGGCCACCCAAGAGCTCTGATAGAGATGTACAATGAGATTAATGTTGTTTTCATGCCTATTAACACAACATCCATTCTGTAGCCTATGGATCAAGTGGTAATTTTGACTTTTAAGTCTTATTATTTAAGAAATACATTTGGTAAGGCTATAGCTGCCATAGATAGTGATTTCTCTGGTAGATCCGGGCGAAGTAAATTGAAAATCTTTTGGAAAGGATTCACCATTTTAGATGCCATGAAAAACATTTGACATTCATGGGGAGAGGTCAAAATATCAACATTCAAAGGAATTTGGAAGAAGTTGATTCTAATCCTCAAGGATGACTTTGAGGATTCAAGATTTCAGGGGAGAAAGTAACTGCAGATGTGGCAGAAATAGTAAGAGATCTAGTGTTGGGGACCACTTTGTGTGGTATCAGAAATTGTAACCCCACACAAGCAAGGCCTTGCCTGTAAGTCTCAACCAGAACAGAATGCGGGTGGCAGGCACAACCCGATATTAACACCAAGGGTTCCCATGGGAAATTAGGCCTGAAGAATACATTGTATCCTTCGAAGCTTGCTTTGGTTTGTATAACCCTGTTGATATAAACCAGATGTTTAAGTTCAAAGCATAAGGGAGTGAACTCCTAATCTCATGAACTATACCTTAATGACCTTATAGGTCAACCTCTCAAACAGACCCTGACCTGAGGCAGATCTGTGTTTCCTCAATTGTTATCTATAGATAATACCTGTTTTCTGTAACTATGGCCTTTAGGCATTGATTGATGAGCTTTGCATGCATACTGTATACCCCTGAACACACTGTAAAAGCCATTTTGGAGAAGGACTCAGGGCATTCTCCACTAAGGGAATTGCCACCCTCTTTCCCACCAGAACAATAGATTGCATCTGGGATAACTCATTCTCATCCATGGTGGCTGGTAGAGCTCTGAGGAATGGGGCATCCCACAATCTAGAATTAGAAATGGGGCTTGAAGGTTTGACTGAATTGCTGTAATTGCATAATAAAACTTAAATGGATGAGGAGTTATTTCTTATGGATGAGCAAAAGAGGTAAATTTTTTGAGATACTTTTTACTCCTAGTGAAGATGCTGTGAAGACTGCTGAAATAACAATAAAGGATTTAGAATATTATATAAACTTAGTTGATAAAGTAGATGCAAGTTTTGAGAAGATTGATTCCCATTTTGAAAGATGTTCTGTGGGTAAAATGCTATCAAACTGTATCACATTTGACAGAGAAATCACTCCTGCAGGGAAGAGTCATTTGACGTACCAAACTTGAATTTTATCTTATGCTAAGTGAAATAAGGCAGGCAGTGAAGGATACATACAATATGATCTCACCTATAAGTGGAACCTAATCAAAGAAACAAACAGGAAGCAAAATATAACCAGGGACATTGAAATTAAGAGAAAATGACAGTAACCACAGGGGAGGGTGGAAGGGATAATGGAAAAATAGGGAAGAGTTGTCAGGAACATGTATAAAGGACACACAGATAAAGCCAAAGGTGGGTTTCCCACCAGAACAATAGATTGCATCTGGGATAAGCCAGGATCAAGGATGGGAGGTGCGGATGGCTGGGGTTGGAAGGAGTGGTGGTGGGGAAATGGAGACAACTGTACCTGAACAACAATAAAAAAAAATGTGAAAAAAAATGCCACCCCAACCTTTAGCAACCACCACACTGAGCAGTCAGCAGTCATCAACAGAGAGGCAAAATCTTTACCAGCAAAATCATGGCTTACTGAGGGTTCAGGCGATGGTTCACAATTTTAGCAATCAAGTATTTTTAAATTAAGTTATGTATAATTTTTAGACATGTCATTGCACACTTAAGACAGTATAGTATAAACATTTCTCTTTTATTCACTGGAGACAAAAAATTCACATGATTTGCCTATTTCTGAGATTTGCTTTACTGTGGCAGTCTGGAAGCAAACCCGCTATATCTCCAAGGGATGCCTGTAATGTCTTATTTATGGAACATTGTCATAGAAGTAAGATTTCCAGAGAAATTTTAAAAAATGTATTTTAGAAGCTATTTAAAAACCATCATATTTAATTTTCATTTGGCATATATTTAATCTTTAAAGCTTAGTATAATGACAAAATTTAATTCTTTTTATTTCTTTTACTTCTTTTTTTGCTCACCTGAAGAGAGTTTTTCATTGCTTTTAGAGAGAGGGAGGGAGGGAGGGAAGGAAGGAAGGAAGGAAGGAAGGAAGGAAGGAAGGAAGGAAGGAAGGAAGGAAGGAAACAGAGAGAGAGAGAAACATTGATGTGAGAGAGAAGCATCGATTGGTTGCCTTCTCATATGTGCCCCAACTGGGAATCAAATCTACAACCTGGGTATGGGCCCTGACCAGAAATCAAACCTGTGACCTTTTGCCTATAGGATGATGCTCCAACCAACAGAGCCACTCCAGCCAGGGCAAAAGTTAATTCTTTTTAGATGATACAATGTCAACATGAACATTAGTTCTGACAGTGAGAGAAAAACTGAAAACAGAGGTCCCTTCATTAAATAGCCTCAAAATAGTGTGCCTATGAACTGAGCAGAACAATGGCTAATGTTCTTGCTTGACTCATATCTAAAAATACAGTAACTAAAACATATTGGAGTCAGAGGGGAAAAAAAACAGTTCAGTGGAACCAAACACAGAGTTCAGAAATAAACTCAAACAAGCAGAAATTTGGATTGCAGTCAGGGAGAAAATGTTAATTATTCACTCAGAGGTAGTGGTACCATTGACTAGCCACTTGAAAGAAGAAATAAAGCTGGATCCCTATTAAACTAAACTTCAAAATAAACTTCAGTTGGATCAAATATTACAATCTGATAGAGTTAAACTCTAAAAGTACTAGAATAAAACACAAACAACTTTTTAATATGTAATATTTGAATGGGGAAGACCTTCCTAAAAACATGACTCTAAAGGCAGAAATGTGAAAGATTCTAAATTTGATTACATGAAAAATTAAAATTTCTAGTAAAAAATCTTCAAAACATTCTGGAAAAATATTTGTTACAAGTATGAGAAAAACTTAATTCCTTAATTTATGACAAAGTTCTGCAAATCAATATAAAAAACAGTAGTCCTCTAATCTAAAATGGGCAAGAACCTCTGTTCAATGTAGGCAGACATGGCTCGTCTCTTCACACAACCACATCAAAACTGCCACTAAAATACAGAACAACCATGACTCAGAACTGTCAGATAGTAAGTTGAATGAAAGTCTGACAACTACAGAATTAAAGAAGCCACATCCATCCAGACTGGTAAGGGGGTGGAGACACAGAATGGGCTGGTCCCACATCCACATGTGGGGGATAAAAATTGAGGAAAGATATCTCAGGAGAGAGGAGTCCCAGCCTCACACCAGGCCCCCAAGCCCAGGGTTCCAGTGCCAGGAAGCTAAGTCCCCACAACTTCTGGCTATGAAAACCAGCAGGGATTTAGTTAGTGGAAGAAACTTCTGGGGTCCCAAGCACTTCCTTTAAAGAATCCACACACAGACTCACCTATGAAGACTCACTCCGTCTGAGCTCCAGCATCAGGGTAACTGCTTGAAGGGTACCAGTGGCAGACAAGAAGAAAGTGAGATGTCTGGCATCAAGGCGAGCAGAGGCCATTGGCCCTTTTCTAAACCCTAAACCCTCTCCGACCAGAGCCACAGAGCCAGCAGACTGGTGCTCTATCTGAGGCTTCATCAATCTGGCTAACACTGTTTGACCCGCCTTGAAGATCCCCAGAGACTGCCCCACCCAACTTTTGGCCCACCCAAGCTGCTTTTCCATATGAATGGATGGCCTTGACCTGTGTAACAACTTCCTAAATCCTCTCAAGCAACAGCTGGCCTCAGTGAGTCCCAGACCAGGCTAATTCCTCAAAAGAAACTTTGCAGGCTCCAGCAGATTGGCGAGAAATATTCAAAGTCATGAAAAACAGGGATCCAATGCCAAGATTGCTCTACCCAGCAAAGCTATCATTTATAATTGAAGGGCAGATTAAGAGCTTCCCATATAAGAAAAAACTAAAGCATTTCATCATCATCAAACCATTATTATATGAAATGTTAAAGGGCGTTATATAAGAAAAAGAAAATCAAAACTGTGAACAATAAAATGGCAAAAGTACATACCTCTCAACAACTGAACCTCAAAACAAACTAAGCAAACAAGAAGAACAGAGACAGAACCATGGATACAGAGACCATTTTGATGGTTGCCACGTGGAAGGGGGTTGTGGGGGGATGGGTGAAGAGGTGAGGGGATTAAGAAGTACAAATAGGTAGTTATAGAATAGCCATGGGGATGTAAAGTACAGTATAGGAAATGGAGCAGCCAGAGAACTTACACACTGGCCCCATCATGGGCATGAACAATGGTGGGGAGATCACCTGAGTGAGTAGGGAGTGCTGGGTGGAGGGGGCAAAGGGGGAAAAATCAGGACAACGCTAACAGTATAATCAATAAAACGTAATTTAAAAAGTGGGCAAAAACACAAACTGGAACTTAATATAGTAAAAAAATCAACTAATTAAAGGGGAATATATACAATATTATAATTAAAAAATAATTCAAAATAGTCTTTTTCATTAATTAGATTTGCAAATTAAAAAACAGCTTTTACTCCTTACCAGAGGTTATTTTCTATTATTGATTTTATAAATAGAGCAAGGGAGAGAGAGAAACATCAATTGGCGCCTGGCCAGGAATTAAACCTGAAACCTAGATCGGTATGTGCCCTGACTAGGGATTGAGCCCACAGCCTTCTGGTGTACAGGACACTGTTCCAACCAACTGAGCTACTTGGCCAGGGCTCGATTTGCAAAATTTTGAAAAATGTGATACCCAGGGTAACAACAATAGAAAAAAGCAGCATTCTTATATGTTGCAATAACCTTTCTGGTAAAATTTATAAACATTTTGAAGAATCAATTCCACCTTTAGAAATTTACCCTGTTGAATAACTAAGGGAAAAAAAAACCTCCCAGATGTAGGAACAGCATGTTTAATGCAGCTTGGCCTTCCTAAGAAAAAGCAATGAAACACAGGTTTTGTAGGTTGAGAAAGGTGGAAACAAGATAAGAGGTCATTTAATTTGTAAAATGCACTCATTTAATATTGATAAACTATACAGTGGTAAACAACTTAGTTGTAAACAACTAAGTAAACAGCTTAGTTGTTAAACAGTAAGTTGTATCTTTATGACCTGATGTGGGTTTTCTTGAAGATGAACCATAAGGAAGAAGCAAGGTATAGAACAATTATACATTATGAAGATTTATGTGAATATAAACAGAAGTTGTGCTACACCTACTAGGATATGCATAGACCATTTTTTGGAAAGGCTCTAACAAGAAATTCTTAACAGTGGTTACTTTTAGCAAGAAGGACAGACAACTGGGGGTAAAAGCTTTTAATTTTCTGGATGTATGCATGGTTACTGTATGATTCAAAGATTTTACCATGTTCATGTATTATATTTATTTCATGTAAGTTCATGCAATATATTATTTTATTAATTTTTTTCTTTTTTTAATTGTTCAAGTACAGTCTCTCCATTTTCCCTCCACCACTCTCCCACACCCCAGCCATCCCGACCTCCCGACCTCGATCCCACTCCCCTTTGGCTTTGTCCACGTGTCCTTTATATCAGCATTACTAGCTATCAGAAAGATGCAAATTAAAACCATAACGAGATATTATATTTAAATTTTAATTTAAAAAATTAGCCCTTTTCTTGCTGTCAGCTGCCATTTTTTTCTCTTGTCATAGTTTTCTATGAAATTGGTCAAGTATGTAGGGTAGGTGGTCATCTTTCTAACTAAAATGCTTAGGTTTAATGACAATCATTTGTTTCTCAACTGTTTTGTTTTCCAATCTGAATTTATAGCTATATTCCTGATGTTTGTGGCTAGTGCTCTCTATGATCATGGCCTGGCACACATTTGTACACAGAGTTCACTGGCTACTCTAATGTCTACAGTGGATGGTGCTTCTCAAAAACACACTGACTTCCTGAAAAGGCTACAGTGCTATATCGTGAACTTAATTTCATACTAGTGAGAATGG
>PVKM010021736.1:0-22459 GCA_004027735.1 Carollia perspicillata | reverse complement strand
TGATTCTCCCCGAAGCCTCAGGTCCCACTGCCGAAGGGTAGAAGGGTACGCCTCCTTTCTCCTCCACTGTCAACCGAGAATTGGACAAGTCCCAAGGAGCCGGGTCTCCACAATGCCCCACCCAAACAGCTGAGAGGGGGATCTACAGATACCCAGCTAGGCCCATCCAGCGGGCAGGACCCCATCTTCCCCAACAGGCCTGAGTGAAGGCCTAAGATACCAACACAGGAGGTGGGTGTGAGCAGAAGTGAGTGACAAAACCTCCCTCGACCTCCAGCCCAAGCCATTCTAAGGGTTGCCCAGGTGACACCTGGGTCACCCAGCGGTGGGGAGGGAGGACAGAAGTGGGCTTCAGCTCCTCTGAGTTGTGAGGGGAAAGGGAATTGGCAGGGTGACCAGGCCTGCTGGGCTGCAGGCAGAAGCGCACGCGTGCACACACACACACATACACACACACACACACACAGTACCTCTGATTCAGAGAGAGCTTTCCAAGGTGTTGAGGATGACACAGAGGCTGGTGGTGTACCCTGCTGGGAAAAGCTTATTCGGAAGTACAGACCTTTTACCTGCCCAGGCTTCCCTCACCTACGCCATTTGGCAAAAGTCCCCAACCCCTCCACATGCTGACTCTGGGTACTTTATTACTCACAGGCTTGCCAACCTCAATGCTGTTTGCTAGGCAGAGGGTAAAGTGAGGCAGATCACAGATACAGATATTTCTGGGCCTGAGATACGCAGTGTCAGTGACAGGCCAGGAGAACCCACGAGTCCAGTTCTCAGGCATGGGGCCTGTCACCCTTGGCCCACACAGCCCAGCCGGGAGCCACATCTGCCCCATTTGTCTGCCCCGGGGTGGGGTGGCTTGAGGAAGTGGGTCGGGATGGTTGGCAGATCCGTTCTGGGGTGGGGGTGCTGGATGGGGAGGGGGGAGGGGCGAGATAAGGGCAGCTACCTCTGCTGAAGATGGGACTCTCGTAGGGGATCTTATTTCGAGTCTCCAGACTCGAGCAGTTCCAGCGCTGGTCCCGGAACTGGTGCTGACACTCGTGGATGGCGATCTGGATGCCCTGGATGGCTGAGGCCGCCACGTCAGGGTGGCGCACGCACACCTCCATCTGCCGCCGGCTCAGGCCGGGCAGTGTCAGGCACACGGTGTTGGCGTTGAGCACCGGCTCCGGGGGAAGGCGGAGGCCCAGAATGTCATTGGGTGCAGACCTGCAGGCATGCGGGAAGGGGGTGGGTGAGTGTTTGGGGGACTAGGAGGACGTACACGGTCTGTCCCCAAGGCCACCGTCCCCATGTTTCAACCCTTGCCTTTCAGGTTTGGGCCTGTCGGTGTACCCCTAGAACATTCTCCTTTCCTCGACCTTCTCACCACTTCCAACAAAACCCACCGAGCTGCACGCCCACCCAGGTTAATGTGTGCAAATGTACACGGCCAGAATGGCTGCGTACACAGTGTTTAGTAAGTACACCCCTGGGCAGAGCTGCTCACACACACTGCCTTCCCCAGAAGGCCACTTCTAAAGACGTATTTCGGAAGGTCGTATTCTCAAAGACACACTTCTGTGCAGTGAGGGGAGCACCCAGACCCAGGAACACTCACACACATGCACACTTCGACAGACATAGTCACACACATAGACAAAGATGCACAAATACACTCCACACAATTACATTTTGCACATTCACCCAGGAGCGCTCCCATGGGCACATGCAGACTGCTGTTCACAACATAGCTTTCCGGGCTCACTCATACACACGCACGCACACACACGCACACACACTGAGAACATGTCCACCTGCAGTCTCTCACTGACCCCACCTGGGCTACACCCTTCCAGCCCCCATCCCCTGTCCGGGCCTGTGGGCCATCTCCAAGGTGGAGCAAGGCAGTTGGACCTTCCTGGGGTGGGGTGCATCCCCCCAGCACAGCACCGAACTCCAACTTGGTACTTGCTCCCCGCCCCCCCGTGCACACACCTTCCCTTCTAGTAGCCATCATTCCCCTGGGCACTGCCCTGTCTCCTTGGACTGCCCATATTCTGTCGCCGGCTCAACGTCCTCCTATGAGAGCACTTTCATTGGGCACCAGAACTCTCCTGCGACACTGTCCCTCCCTCCTTCCAGGGTCCCCTGCCCCAGCAGGAGCGTCAGAGGCCCCTGTGGCTGGGGGTCCCAGCTCTCCAGGAGGGCGGAGCATAACATAAGGTGAGGGCTCACCTGGGCAGGGCGGCAGCCAGCAGCAGGAGGAAGAACAGGAGCGCGCAGAGCGCGGGCCGCGGCTGGGGCCCGGGTCGGAGAAGCCGCAGCCAGGGGCAAGGGTGGGTGCTGCCCATGGCGCGGGGGCCGTGACGGGCGGGGAGTGGGGGGCTCACAGCCCGGCGGGACTGGCGAGCCAGGGGCGACGGCGCATGATCCGCGGGGGTCGGGGCGGCTGCGACACACGGCTCCGACTTGGGTCACGGCTCCGGGAGCAGACGGCGCCCGCCTCCCCGCTCCATGGGGCAGCGCCCCCGGGCACCGCCCCCGGGGGGGGGGTGGCGGGCGGGCACGCCGGGCACCTCCTGGCACAGGGGTCCAGGGAATTTCCCGAGGCCCCCCTGCGACAACTCCTGGTGCCTCTGGAGGGTAAGGGGGGCCCGGATGTGCTGCGGGCTGGGGACGAGAGTCTGGGGTGCCGGGGAGCCCCCCAGCGCTGCACCGCGAGCCTGTGCTTCCGAGGGCGTGTGGGGCGGGACGGGGTGGGGGCTGGAGGGGGGGCGGCGCTGGCTGTGCCCGGCCCCACCGCCCAGAGAGTGACTGTCCCGGCTCCCGGAGCTCCGCCGACTCCCCTCCCCCCGCCCCCCCCCGTAGAGTGTCTCCGGGCTCTACCCCGCGTGACGTCACGACGGGGTGGGTGGAGGAGTGTACGGGACTTGAGGCCACTGCGTCCACTCAGGATTCCGGGTGGGAGCGGCCACGCGGCGGGCAGAGGAAGGAGAGGTGTTGGAGTGTGTGCGCGCAGGCACAGGGAGGTGCCAGTGCGCGGGACGTGTCGGTTTGTGTCGGAAGGTGTGTTAGTGGGGGGCGTGGGTGACGGGCTGAGACGCAGCTGCTGGGGAGCAGTCCCCCTCCCTGCTCCCTCCGCCGACATACACACCTGCAAGGGCTGGAGGGGAGAGGTTGGCCCCTCTGCTCGCCTCCCCCACCTCAGGGGGGACTTCCCGGGCAAGGCTGGTGAGGCAGGTGTGGGATCCTGCGAAGGGGGTTGGCAGCTTCTGGATCTCGCTCTTCTTGGCTGTGTGACCTTAAGCAGGTGCCTGCTGCTCACTGAGCCACCCTTTTTCCCTCCATGAAGCGGGAATAAGGAGGCCCACCCCACCTAGTCACCTCGTCTAGCCAACGAAGGTGAAACTGCTAGGACTCCACAGCAGAATCTCGTCTGGGAGCAGAGCACCCAGGGGTGCTGCATCCTGGGAGGAGGGACTTAGAGAGCCTTTTAATCCTAAAAGTGTGCTTTGAGGTCAGCATATTTCATCCTCTTTTATATCGCAAGAAAATATTGAGGCTCAGAGAGGGTCATGACTTACTCAAGGTCACACAGCAAGTAAGAGGAAGAGCTGCAACCAAACCCAGTTTGCTTGCCGCTGTGCACAGCGGCAACCACCCAGGCACTGGGTGGGTACTGCTTGCCAAGGCCCTGATTTCGGAGACTCCAGGTCTGGCCCGGGCTCTGGGGCTCTGCCGTCTGTACTAGGTCCTCTGGGAGCTCCCCAACACCAGCCTCCTGGCCCAGGCCACTCCTCTCTGGGGTCCCTTCCTGTCTTCCCTCCACACCTGTGCACTGGGCTGAGTGTACTGGACCCCTGAGAGTCAGAGGGTTGGGGACAGAGGCCTCAGTTTCTGGTTCTGGTTCTAATCTGGGCCCTGACAGCGAATCCTAACTCTCACTGTGGCCTTAACATCCTCCTCTATAAAATGGGTACAAGCCTCCCACTCTATGCACACACCTCCCTCCCAGCCACACTACTCTCTGTCTCTCTGAAGAGAGCCTCTACTGGTTTAAGGACAGGGACCTCTGGGCTCAGAGACAAAAAGGGGCCCTTTCCTGGAACTGGCCACTCCTGGGGACTTGGAGGGGAGGGGTGGGGCCTCCTCTGTCCCCAGACTGTCAGGTGGTGGAGGCAGCCTGAGCAACAACTAGCCGACAGCATGCTCCTCATTTCACTCCTCCATTTCTGCCGGCAGGCACTGCAGCTGTCAGGAATTAAGGGCTTGAGGCTGCTGGGGGTGTGGGGGGGGGGCGTGGGGGGAGCAGTCTGGCTGGACAGCAGGAAAACAGCCGGGGGCAGGGAGCAGTCTGCGTCAGCCAGAGCCTCGTTTGACCCCGTCCACCCCTCCCCTCCACGCTCTCTCCCACCATGCTGGAGGCACAGGGAGTTTGGGAAGGGTATAGGGAGAGACAGGGCAGGACCAGGCTCAGCCCAGGAAGGAAGCAGGAGCCCAGGGTGGGAGAAGGCACCAGCAGGGGCAAACTGGGCTGAGGAGTCATGCTCCCATTGGCTGCTGGGGAAACTGAGTCCCAGAAAGGATTAGGAGCACACTCAATGAGGAATGGGACACAGTGCATGGGTTCCTAACCCTCCTTTACTCCCTGTCTAGGGCTCACACTAGCATTTCCCGTGATCCACGCATCATAGATACCCGTCGGGGTGGGCCATTGTGGGAAATAACGATTCCATTCCCAAGCAGCTGAGTCATCCTTTCCAGGGACAAGGCCTGGGGGTCTGAATTTCTAACTGGTATCCCCAGTGATTTTTTTCAAGGACCACATTTGGGAAACATTTCTGATCTGCTCGAAGGACTGTTTTTTTTCCCTTTGGCCTCCCTCTAATGAGGGAGGATTTCTTTGCTCTCCCACCCGCTCCTGTTCATGAACTCTACACATGCACAGGAGAGGGAGAAGACCCTTTCTTTGAAACCCCAGCAGGCAGGGAATGATGCCCAAGCCTTGCTTGCACTGGGGCGTGGTTCTGGACTGACGTCATGAGGGTTTAGAAGCACCCAAGCCTGGGGCAACCCTTCACACTTCAGGGAGGAGAGGGCAAATGTAGGCACAAGGCCTTGGCCCATGTGCAGATGAAGCCCAGAAAAAGTGTCTGGCCTAGCCCCATGTGACCCATGCCATAGGCAGCCCCTTGGCCCCACCCTGGCCCTGCCCTGGGCTCTGGCCCTCAGCCCAGCCCCAGCCCCCGCAGCCGCAGCCTGAGACCACAATTACAGGGGCCACTGGGGGTGGAGGAGCACCAGGGCTGCAAGGCAGCTTGGAGAATGGTTCCAGCTGTGGTGGCTCTAGAGGGGGTTTCAGGGAAGGGCAAGCTGGGGAGGCACCAGGGTGAGAACAGGTGGGACCTTCAGCCCTGATGCTCTGCAGAGAGGTTTGTCTTGGTGGAGAAGGGAGGGGGGGAGTTCCACACTGATAAGGGAGCACTTTGTCCTATCGTCTGGGTCTCTGGGGCCACCACCCCTCAGCAAGGTGAGAGGGCAGAGCTTGCTGCTTCAGTCTCCCAAACACCTAATTTGTTTGGACATTGAAGGGAAGAGGAAATGTTTTTTGAGCCCTCCTGAGCCTTCCAGGCGCCTCCCGCCCAGCTGCCTGCATATCTGGCTGTTCCTGCTATGGTCACGCACACACCTGGAGCATCTCTGTGCCCTTCTCCCATCTCCTTGGTTCCACAGGTCCTCCGCCACTCAGCCTTGACGGCTCACACTGTGCCTGGGGCTGCGCACCTGGGTCAGCAAGGGGGAGGGGCTGCTATGGGGCATTCCTGAGCTCTGTGTGGAGCCCCCTTCCCAGGCAGCAGTGCAGGGGCACAGAGCCGTCTCTGAACTTAAAGGACCAGGCTAGTGGTCAAAATGGTGCCTCTCAGGCCCTTATTCTCACTCTTCGCAGTTGGTAGTTCCCAGACTCCTACTGGGCTGAGTCACAGAAGATGGGCCACTAGCATGTGACTAGCAGTTAAAGGTTGCAGTGTACTCTCACACGCGTCAACAAGCTACCAGGCACCCCCATTTTGTGATAGGAAAACTAAGGCTCAGAGAGATTAACTAACTTGGTTAAGGTCAAGCTAGCAAACCAGGCCTTTTTTCACTGTATCATGCTGCTTCCTCCAAATTCCTTTTAACCTGCATGGGTTGGTATTAGTTCATGCTGCTGCCTCAGTTTCCCTCTCTGACATCACTCACTCCATACACTCCCTACCCTCAGGACCTAGAAGTAAATACGAGCGGGAGGCATCCCAGACAGTCCGGAGCTCTAGCAGCTTGACCCAAGCTGTCTGTGGGTCTCTGTTTCTTTTCATCCTACCCTCTCCCACCTACCACTCCACGTTCCCCAAATGACCTGTCAGTTGGTCCCTTTCACGGGGAAATCGGGCTCTGTGCACCCTCTGGTGGCCCCTGAGAGAAGTACAGGAGATTATTTTTAAAATACCCATTGCAGAGCACTGGGGAAAGGCAGAGCTCGGAATATAACCCCTATCCCTAGGGAGTTTCCTTTGGCCTCCGCGTGGCCCACAATGCCAGGTCCCCTTTTTTCCCTTGGTAAGTTATCCAAGCCCACTTGGGTGGAGAAGTTCTGAGTCCAAATTCTCCATGCCACGTCCCTAATGTCCAGGCATTTATTTAACCTAAGGGAGCCAGGAGAAGCAGGAAGGAAAAGCCAGGTGCCCCTTCCTTCCCACAGCAACCTATCCCCACCCCTCTCCATACATGCCACACCCTGGGCCCCCCACCTGACCCTTGAGGGCTGAACCAGGCCAGGCCATAGGAGTGGCTGGAGAAGCATTGTAGGGGAAGACAGATGCACTGAATGCCATGGTTAGGGCTCATCACATCCAGGGTATTTCCCTTCCTTGCGTTTCATTTGAAGAACTCTGCTGTCTTCCCTGTGCCCCTGTTCCCCGTGATCTTAGGGGGGGTTGCCACTCCCTGTCATAGCAGGACATCTTCCTGGACACTGTCATTGGTGCAGGAATAGGCAAGGGACCCAAGCTGACCCAACCAGGGTCTTTCTCAGGACCTCTGCTGGGAAGGCCTTTCTTTTTCAGATCACCAACTCTAAGAAAGCAGACACAGAGCTGCCATTTAGAGAAAGTCTGTCTGCATCAGGAGAGAATGTGGATGGCGTGGAACGGGAGGCAGAGACCCTGGCCAGGCGGCTCAGTTGGTTAGAGTGTTTGCACCAAGGTCGTGGGTTTGATCCTGTCAGAGCACACATAAGAGTCAACGATGAATACATAAATAAGGGGACTAACAAATGAATGTTTCTCTCTCTTTTTCCTTCTTTTCTTTTTTTTTTTTAATTTTTATTTATTTATTTTTAGAGAGAGAGAGAGAGAGAGGAAGGGAGGGGGAAAGGGAGAGAAACATCAATGTGTGGTTGCCCCTCTTATGGACCTCACTGGGGGATTTGGCCTGCAACCCAGGCATGTGCCCCGACTGGGAATCGAACCAGGACCCTTTGGTTCGTAGCCCATGCTCAATCCACTGAGCTACACCAACCAGGGCTTTCCTTCTCTTTCTAAAAATCAATTTAAAAAGAGAAAGGAGAGGTAGAGATAAGCAGAAACAATAGATGTAGGGGTGAGGTGGGGTGGGAAAAGAGACTGATGACATCCTTTGGGACCCTGGGTTCAGCTGTGCCCGAATTCAGTGTTACCCCTGGACTTACCAGCTACAAGACTCATTAATTATTTTTCTTTGCACCAAGCTAGTCTCAGTTGGGTATCTATTTGCAATCATGGCCTGCCTGATACCTGAAAAAAAAAATCAGCTTTCTATCCCTATCCTCACAGTAACCACCATTTCTGAAGCATAAATTTGATGTAACTTATTGTGTCAAATGCTGTGCTGAGCGCTTTTCATGTTCAAAAACACCCTTTCCGCAAGTCTATGAAGACGTGGGATGGCTTACAATGGCTGCACACCCTTTGCCACTCTCCCATTGAGAGGTGGGGTCTAGTTCCCCTTCCCTTGAATTTTGGCTGGTTCTGTGACTTGCATTGACCCACAGAGAGTGACAGCAAAGCTGTGTAACTTCTAAGACTGGACCGAAGCAGAGACTGGCAGCAGCTGCCTCCTGGTTTGGCACAGTCTATTTTGCAAACCAGCCTTAGGTAAGAAGTGCAACTCCACTGAGGCCACCATGCTGTGAGGAGGCCCAAGACCGGAACATGGAAAGCAGGAGGCCACTGGGGAAGCTCGGAGGCACTAGACGCGTATGAGTGAAGCCCCTGGGACTGTGCAGCCCAGCCTGGCCCGGCTGCCAGTGGAGTCCAGTTAACCGAACGACCACAGCCGACACTTCTGCCGTAAGGGGCAGAACCACCAAGCTGAATTTTGACAAATTCCTGACCAAAAGGATAGTGAGAAGTAGCTATGTTGGGGTTGTTTGCTGTACAGTATGGAAAACTGAAACAGCGTGATGCTCCCATTACACAGGTAAAGAAACTGAGACTCACATGATCTGTGCTGTAAACTTCTAGGCAGCAACACCAGCTTCAGACATAAAGCCCTTGCTCTACCCTTCATACCTTGACGGGAGCATTTACAGTATTTGGTCTATGAGAAAATTGGGGGCTTTGGACCCCAGCCATTCGGCCTTGCCCTCCCCCTCTTCTCTCTGGGAGGAAGATGAGTACATGAAGTTCGGCTCTGGAGAGCCAAGATCCTCAAACCCCTCCTCTCTTCCCTCCACAGTCACCATCAGCCTCCCGAGGAAGAACTGTAGAAGGAAGGAAAGGTAGGTGGGTGCCAGGAGAAACCTTGGGACAACTTTTCTTCATCTCCCCCTCAGAAATGCTGTTCTGAGCAGTCTTTTCAGTGTTAATGGGGGTGAAGTGAGTGTCAATGTTAAGTCTGATGTTACTAATAACATATTTCATCACATTCTGCAGTTCATAAAGTGCTTTAATCCTATGGGCTTGGGGGGCCCTAAAAGTCTACCCACGAGTCGCCCAGGTATGGCAAACAGAAGGGCAGAGGAAGGTGTCACCTCCCCTGGAATTCTGGTGGGAGCTGAAGGACGGCAGAGGTGTCTGCTCTGCTCTCCCCAGACCCCTGCAGAGTGCGCTCCTTTAAAGTGGGATTACTACTTCTTCCCCAGACTGTAGATCCAGGCCCTAGATGTGTGACAAGAGTGAACAAGACGAATGCCAAGGGGAGACTTGGCGCTCTTCACCGCGGCTGCCCGGAGAGCCTGATCCCATGGGGGGAGGATGGGGACCCAGGGTAAGGAGCTCTGAATTGCTCGTTCCATCGAAGCCATCTCCCTTTGGATGCTCCTTTTGGAGCCTGGCGCCATGAAAACCCGCAGGAGACCAGCCTCGCTCCCAAACTGTGGGCCCAGTCCTATTGGTTTAAATATCTTTATTGATACGAAACTTACCCACGGAACCCATGGCCAGCAGTTCTGAGGAGGCCCGCATCCAGAGGCCTAGAAAGGGGCTCTTTGGTTTCCATCTGGGCGCCAAGGAGAGAGAACTCCCTAGAGCGTATAGTCTCCACCAGAGCTCTCTAAAGTGCCTCTAGGGGAGGTGGGGGAGGGGGATGGTCCCTCCAATGCCCTGGGCCTTCCTGGGCGTGCGTGTATCTCCGACCTCACCTCCTCAGGTACCAGAAGCCTGGGAGACGGACTTTGGCAAGGGTAAACTGGGCCAGGGCAGCGCCCTCTGCTGGAGCCCAGGTGTCACGAAGGTAGCAAGAGGCGGCTCTGCACGCAGTTTGGAGAGCTGCGCCGCTGGGGTCAGAGGCAGAGGCTGAGCTCCTTGTGCACCAGGCATTGGTGGCACTGCACTACGCAGCACCAGTGGAAGCGGCACAGGCAGTTCTCCTCGAGCTGCACGCTCTCCTGGCGGTGCCCGCGACCACAGCACAGCAGGTCGCAGCCGCTGAGGTCCAGGGCACTACTGTTGCAGGCGCGGCCTCGCGTGCCGGGAGAACCTGTGCGCCGGTTAGGGGCGCAGAAATCGGGCGAGTCGGCGACGTAGAGTAGGTCAGCTCCGCTGGGCGGCTTGAGACTTCGGACCGCGGGCAGCAGAGCCTTGCCATCGTTGGTGCCCATGACACGCGAGGCACCGTGGAAGCGCTCAAGCAGCTCCGCGCCCACCTCGCGGAACGGGGGCAGCTTCTGCCAGCAGGTGCGCAGAGCGCAGGAGCCCGACAGTCCGTGGCATTTGCACTCGGTGCGCGTGTGGCTCCGCACAGCCTGCGAGGAGCAGAGGAGCGGTGCAGATGGAGACAGATGTGAGGCTCGGGGCGCGAAAAGGCCCAGAGGACAGACAGACAGAATGTAAGAGATGGGGAGTGGACTGACGAGAGGAAAAATCAGACCTTCTCCCCACAACCTCAAAGCAAACCAACAAACAACAACAACAACAAAACGGCGAGCTCGAGGAGGAGAGGAGATCTAGGACGCGACAGCCCCAAGAGGAGGGGAAGAATGATAAGGATGGAGTAGTAGACGTGGGCATCGTGGGACAGAAGGTAGCCCAGAGATTCTGGGGAAAGTAGAATGGACAGCAGGGGTGAGATTCTCCCTGGGCGGGGCCGGTGGGGGGCAGTAGTAGCTGTCGCACCTTCTTCCTCTTGCCAGCGCTCACCGCCCCAGGCAGGGTTGAGTTGAGACGCAGAGCCCGCGCCCTGGGCGTCTGTCTCCACCACCCCTCTCCAACCCTCTCCAACAGGTATGTGGGCCTGTCAGGACATTCTTCCCTGGGCCCCCTTACCCGCCCTGCCCAATGCCTCAGGCCCAAACCCTAGAGGACACAGGATGTGTGTGGGGATGCCCCTAGAGCACCCCAGAACTGAGGCATAGGGCCCACTGGAGATGTACTACTGAGAACTGGAACCCAGGAGTCCTGCCCTTTATTTGCTCTTTGCATCTGAGAGTCACGGCCCCACTAGAGATTTATGGGGTCGAATGGCCCAGGAAGATCATCTCCAAAAGCTCAGAGTGCAGGTTCTCTCCTTCCCCCTGGAAACATCTAACCCAGGCAGCTTTTGTGTCCCTAAACGGGAGCTCCTGGAGCCTCCTCGTTGCAGAGAGGAAGGGAGGCTGCCAGGGCTCCAGGCTGGGCCTGGTCTGGGGTCGCTGGGCAGCCAGCTGACAAGAGCACAGATTTGGTTACAGCTCTCCTGGTCTCTGCCTGACCCCCTCCTGCCTCCACCAGGATCTGCTCCTGTCCTCCAGTCCCTTCCAAGCCTATTATTGCACCTTGGGCCTATTCTAGCTCCTTTCCAGGCCTCCCTTGCACCTGGCTCCCCTACCTCATGACCTCATAACTTTGCCCCAGCTTCTGCCCTTCCTTTTGTCCCCACCCTTTGTCTCCACCCTCTGTCCCTGCCCTAACAGCCACATCTCCACCCACCCCAAGCTTTACCCTACCTGTCCTGTCTCAGAGATGTGCCCTTTCTACCTGCGGTCCCTGAAGGCCCCAACCAAGTCGTCTTCCCTGGGTAACTTCTCCCTACCCCGCACCAGGCCCCCCAAGTGACTCGGTCTTACTCGGCTGGCCAGCTGGCCTCCCACACGCCCATCAAGCCCCCCAGACAATCTTCCCAGGTGGCCCCCCACTGCCATGACGACTCACATAGATTAACATACTCCTACACATGCACACCCTCCCTTCCTCACACACTTCCACAAATGTGCTCCTACACTCACGCACAACTCTCCCACACCCACTGACACACACACACACATTTCCACACTCGTGCACACACACACTCACCCATCCCTGTCCATACTCACCAGCCGGCCTGCCTCATTGTTGTGAAGCTGCACCAACGCTCGGATGTCCCCACCTCCCCGCTTGTGCCGGGCGTCCATAAAGAGCCTGGACTTCTCATCCCCGAAGTCCACATCATCGCCGCAGCCTCCCCACTCCCAGGCTGAGCTGCCCTCTGGGGAGCCCACAAGGCCAGGGGGCCCGAGGGTGCCTGGCAGGCCGGGGGATCGAGGCTGGGCCCGCCTGCGGGGTGCCTGGCAGCCGCACTGCAGCAGCTCACCCATGGAACAGGCCTGCGTGACAGCGTGGCTGGCTCCTGCAGCTGTGATGGCAAAGACGAAGGCAGTCTCCCGGATGTCTGTGGGGACAGGGAGTGGCAGTCAGCCTGCAGCACCAAAGCTGAGTCCTGGGGGCCTTGGTGGGCGGGGCAGTGAGGTGTGGGGCTGGGTGGGGTTGGGAGACAGGGTCAGGGCAGAGTGTCCGAAGCACTGTGGCAGAGGTGGGGCTCAGACAGCCTCCCCAAACCTTCACCTTCTCCTTGGAGCCTCCAAGTCCCCCCCTCACACTGACCCTGCTGCAGGATGCGCCCGAAGGCCTTGCTGTGGCTGGAGCAATTCCAGCGGCGGAAGCGGAACTGGAACTGGCACTCTCGAACCCCAAGCCGGGCTCCCCGTGCCAGCTCGGCCACTACTTCCGGCTCCTCCTGGCACAACTCAGCCTGCCGCCCTGCCAGCCTCCGTGCCTTCCTGCAGATACTGGTGGGGTCCATGACCAAGGGGCTGCCCACCGCCCTGGGAAGGGAAACACAGCAGATCAGGGATGTAACTCAAAGGGCTGGGGTGACAGAGAGGAAGACCAGCCCCAGGCAGCCCACAGCCAGGAGTCCAGATATGTGCTCCCCAACCCCGCCACCAACTAAGATTGAGATTCTCCTATCAGGTTCTCTTACCATTCCGTCCATGTCTGTGCTCCCTTCTAACTAGGTTCTAGACTGAAATTCCTAAGAGCAAGGATTCGGTCTTATTCTTCTGTGCACGTCTTAATCCTTACATGATTTTGACTCAGGGTGATAAGGTCCCCACCCCCCCCACACACACACGACATTTACACACACCCTGAAGGTCACTGTCCTCATCCCGATCCAAGGAGTCTGGAGCCGAGGTTCTCTCCTCAGCAGAGAGACTTACAGCCCAGACCAGTGATGGTCAACCTGTGTGTCACAAGTACTTTTAAAGCACGCAATACCTGACTGTTTATTCAGGAGCACTGACCTCTTTTCCCTTGGATTGTCAAATTAAAAACATGACAACAGCCAACACAACCATAGCGGTCCTGTGTGAATGAATCAAAATCATACCTATTTTTGGTCAGATCGGCAAAATATATTTTTTATATATTTTTATAATATATAATATATCCTGTGCCGCAGAATTTTAGTGATTCGTTTATGTGTGCCATGAGATGAAAAATGCTGAAAACCCCTGGTCCAGGCCTTCCCTCCTCCATGCTTAGGACCTGCCCATCACTGCATTCCAACTGTAGCCTGGGAGTTCCAGCCCCAACCCTTTCCCAACCCTAGAGAAGGGATGGCTGGAGCAGTGGGGAGTCGGCCAAGGGTAGGGCCGTCAAGCTGGCTCCCAGTGGCCCAGTGACCTTCAAGAGCCGATCTCTAGCTGTCTACCCCCCACCCCATCCACTGATTTCACCTCGTTACCAAAAGAACCCGAGGCAGCTCCCAGCGTGGTCACGCAGGGTCATCAGGTGAGACTATAAGCGTCTAAGAGTTAGAACCGCCATTTTCTTGTCTCCTAGGCAGGTCTTTAGGTGCTTCGTCATGTTTCCCCTCAATTTCTATGGAAGTGTTGCATATGATGAATAATTACTATAATGCTACAATGAATACCATTTAATACATGTTTCTGAGTGAATAAATGAGCCATCTAAGGAGAAGGTCCTCCCTCGAGCTCATCCCCTGTCCACATGCCATCTCAAGACTACTCATTCGTTTCCATGGACATTTTACTTCTCCCGCTGGATTCGGATGCAGGGAAGCAGACCTCCCCGGCTGTCCAGGTCCTCTCCTGCCCCCCCACATGTCCAGGACTCCACCTAGAAGTCCGGGGCCCTGCACACTCAACCCTCCCCATGCTACAATGTTCCCCAGCCCCCCTCCCCAACCCTGCCCCCTGCTAACTCCCTACTTTCCCAAGGTTGACCAGCATTATCTTCCCAAGGTTACTCAGTCCCCACCCCTCTCCTCTCCCTCCTCCTGTCCCAGGAAAGCAGGAGAGGGAGGGGGTTTGCAGGGAAGAAAGGCAAAAATCTCTCGACCATATCTGCTTCCCAGGGGCTAGAGATAGAGGACTCAGGAGGATTCCTGGCTGCCTGGGAACTAGACTTGTTTACAGGCTGGTCGGGAGAAGGGATGGGCAGTTATAACGGCCAGAATCCCAGGGGACCAGTTTGCTCCCTGCCCTCTGGTCCTCACTCCCATCCTCAAGTCATAGGAAAGGGAACTCCAGAAAATGAGTGGCAGGGGTTCACTGCACAAAACACCGAGCCTTACTCCCGCACCCTGGTCCCTGTCAGCTGAGCCACTGTGGGCAAGTCAGGTCCCCCTCTGGGCTTCAGAAACATGAGGAGCTAGCATGAAAAGCCTGAATACCTCCTCTAACTTCAACGCTAGACTCTGCATCAAGAAATAACTCCTCCGTCTTCCTTCTTCCTTTACCCCCCTTCCTTCCCTTCTGCTTCCTTAAGGAATGAACTCTGCTGGTGGTGCCTCCGAGTCAGCATTGTCCTGGGACCGACCCCTAGAAGCTGTGCCCATTTGGGGACAGCTGCACGTTTTGAGGCTGGAGCACAGTGGTAGTAATAAATATGTAGTATAGAATATGTAAGGTCTGAGATCCTAATCAAGTAGACATTCCTGGGCATAGAAACAATGAGGCTAGCCCTAAGAGAAATCAGTATGCGGACAAGAAGGGACAAGCCTAGGGTTAGCCATTCTAACTGGCTTGGCCTGCGCCAAATCTTCCTCCCAGGGAGCTTGGTGACAGCAGGGGCTGGCCAGTTCCTTCTGGCAACCTCTGCAGATCTTGCCCAGGAGGCCCGGGGTTCTGGCCTCATCTACCTTTCCTTTCCCAGATTCACAGGGCCTCGGAGAAAGCCAGAGAAAGCCAGAGAAAGATCGTGTAGTCCTGCGCCGTCAACCTGCCCTGCATTATACAGACGAACAGTGTGAGAAGGGAGGCGACTGATGCTGGCCGTTGCAAGAAACTTAGGGGAATACTTCCAAAACCAAAAGGCTGGAGGGAAAACGGCCACCAGAGGTGTCAGAAGGCATCAGGTGGCCTCGCACGCCATCCTCCACACAGCTCTTCCTCCTAGTAGTGGTGGCTAACTCTGCAACCACCCCACACTATACCGCTAAGTTCCTGGACTCAGAGCCATGCCCTCCTCATCCCTAACTCATCAAAATCTTACCCAGCTTCTCTCCAAGCTCATCTGAGCCCCCACTTGCCCTGAGCTCCCATGTCCTCTGGGCCCCAGGCCTCACTGGTCTCCCTCTCTAGACCATTCTACCTGTCACCCACTGGGGGCTTTCCTCTTATCCTGCCAGTGGCAGAATTACTTTGTCATGCTTTCTTGTCTATCTCTCCAATTAGATAGGAAACTCATTAAAGGCAAAGGTCTGCCCTGCTGGGTGTGGCTCAGTGGATTGAGTGCCATCTTGAGAACCAGGGGGTCACCGGTTCGATTCCCAGTTGGAGCACATGCCTGGGTTGCAGGCCAGGTCCCCAGTGAGGGGTGCACCAGAGGCAACCACACATTGGTGTTTCTCTCCCTCTCTTTCTCCTTCTCTTCCCCTCTCTCTAAAAATAAATACATAAAACCTATCTAAAAAAAAGATGAAGATCTCACAGGGAAGCACCATGTCAGCAGTCGGAGCACACTCAGGGCTTTGGGGATCCAGCAGACATGGGTTTGGATCTGGGCTCTGCCATTTGCTTGTTCTCCAATGCTGAGCAAATCCCTAGCGTGTGAAACTGGCCCTCAGTATTTGCTGAAGGATGATGAGGCTTAACCTTCTGAGCCTGTGTCCGCAACTGCGAAATGGAAGCAAATAGTAACACCTGCCTCCTTCCCAGGTGACATACGAAGGAAGCGTGTCCAAAGAGTGGGCTTCCACACACTCTTTGTCGTCCCGCGCACACCCTTTCTCACCATCGCTTGGCCTGCACGGCGTAGGGCAGATGGTGGGAGTGCGGGCAGTGTTTGTGGCTTCCTGAGAACTCTCACTTCTCCACCTTTCTGTGCTTACTTTTGGGCCTGGATCTGTGTGTCCCCACGCCTGTCAGCCCTGCTCGTGGACCAGAGCACCCTCTAGGACCCCCGCCCTCTTCCCCAGAGAGCACTCCTGGGCGGATTGTTGAGGCCAAGGGGATCACAGACCCTTTTGATGCCCAGCCTCCTCAGAAAGGTCTCCCAGCCAGCTCTCTATTTTCCCACATATACCATCCCCCCACCCGGGTTCCCTCATCTGACCCTCAGCTCAGGGAGCCAGCAGAGGGAGCCCTGAACCCTGGGGCTGTGGGTGGGGGCGGTACGGGGGTGGGGGAGGTGGGTGGTGGAGAAGGGGCAGAAAAATGTTGCCTGACTGCTGCGAGGCGGCTGGGCCCGGGCCTGTGCCCGCCCGCCTGTCCTGTCCTGCTCCGTCTAACTCCCTAATTACTGCTCCCCCTCCCCCAGTCCCTACTCCCACCCCAACCGCCACATCAAAGCCAGTGATGCCCCAGCTCCATTAACCCCTGCCTGCCCACCACCCACCCATGCCACCCCTCCCACACCCCACCTCAATTTGGCTCCCTCTGCGCTGTCCTGGACACCGCCCTTCCTACCTCCTCACACTTCTCTCCTCTCCACTCCTCTCCGGAGAGGCAGGGGCTTCCCCTTCCCTGATGGACTCCACCACACAAGAGGTCTTCCTATGGGTCAGGGCTGTGAGATAGGCCGAGGAGTGGTCACGTTAATCTCCTACTGGATCCCCCGAGGACAACCTGTGCCTCCCGCTCTCCCACAGGGAGGTGGGGCGCACCCATGTGGGGGTGGGGTGGGGGAGCAGAAAGGGCCTGTGGAAGGCCCTGTACCCCTTTCCTGACTGCCTCCCCCCACAGCACCCAGGGGGAGAGCCTCAGCAGGAGGTGGACTCCTGGCTCCACCCCTCAGCTACCTGCACTCTGTGTGGCCTTGGGCCACCTCCTATCCCTGGGCTTGGCTGGACTTCTTCCTGTGCGTGAAAAGATGGGGCCCGATGATTTCTAAGCCCTTTCCTGGTCTAATTTCTGGAATAAAGGGAGAGCTCCATGATGGAGGAAGCAGGCAAAGAGGCCAGGTGGAAGCTGGAAGAACCCTGCTAGCAACCTTGCCCGCCCTCAGTTGCCCCTCCGGCAGCACCCAGGCACCCAGGTCTCCTCGCATCCCACTCCAGGCAGGAAGGAGGGCTCAGGCCAGAGGGCGCTCCCCCTGGGCCCCAGGGACAGGCTGCTCTGCTCTCCAAGTGCCTCCTGCTCTGGCTGGCCGGGTGCCCTGCTGCCAGCCTGACCACAGCCTGGCTGCCGGCCCCGCCCTCGCCTCATCCCCTCCGCAGCTGCATTTCTCTTCAAAGTACACACTCGAATCCCCCTGACGGGCCCTGGCGATCAAGCTTCTCACTGACCTCCCCCCACCAACTCCTGGCTTCAGATGAGAACAGGGAAGGAGGGGCCGCACCCCCCCCCCCCAGGAAGTGTCACAGTGCCAGGACTCTGGTGGGTTCAGGGCATGCTCTGGCCCAGACTGAGCCAGCCTCCTTTTGCCCCTGCCCTTTTCTGCTCACAGCCCCATTGTCTTCCTCTAAGGGAAGCTGCCAAGGCGGGAGGCCGGAGGCCCGGAGGGTGGGGCTGGATGACCACCCCACCCCCACCCCCACCCCACCCTGAGCTTGGCGGGGACCAGCAACAGGACGGCCCACAGGGGATGAGGGGCCCCAGATAAAGATGGGGTAGGAAAGTGTGGCCAGGCTTAGCCTGGGGTGGAGATCACAGCTGGAAAACCTGGGTTTCAGGAGGACCTGGGTCTGGTCTTTTCCCTGCCTGCCTGTGGGGCCAGGGATGAGGCTGTCCTGGGCCTGTGGCTCCTGTTTCTATAGGGGAAGGGGGGAGTGAAAAGCAAGAGGAGATGCGGGAAGGGAGTGAGATGGGTGGTGTTCTCCCCAGGGGAACTGGGGGAGGGCTTGTTTCTTTCTTAGAAAATACAAAACAGAAAGAGGAAAGAGGGAGAGAGAAAAAGGGAGATGGATTTGGCTATTCTGTGAAACTGAACTATTTTCTACATCCACTAATTGAAAGTATAAATAAGATGAGTCAGACATGAAGAAGAACTTTCTGGAGGGGGACAGGGAGCAGGCAGAAGGGAGCTAGGGACGAAGAAAGCTATAGCCTCTCTCACTCTCTGCCTCATTCTCAAGGTGGGATCTGTCGGGGCCAGAGCATTGGCTGGACAGCCTGGCCAATGCCCTGGAATCAGGGATTCAGCAATTCACAAAGAGAGCGTTACTTTGTGAATGGCTGTGAGGGAGACAGGAGAGACAGGCAGAGAGGCTGGAGGCAGAATTTAGAAAGCATAGATTGCATTAGAGGAAGAAGGGGGAGAGGGAAAGAAGTGAGAGGGGAATCTCTGGAACCTGGAGTCTAGGTCCCTGACCCTATTCCAGGGCTCAGGCCACTCCCCTCCAGGACCCTCCTTTTCTAACCAGGATGGTCCTGACATTCAGAGTTCCAGGGGACCTCTCTGCTCCCAGCCTGGCTGCTGCCAGCATGTCAGAGTGGACTGCAGGGGCTGCTGCAGGTTCAGCTGCTTTCTGGTCCACCACGGGGCCCTGACCTGGCCAGCACTGTCTAAGAAGTAGGGAGGAGAGGGCCAGCAAGCAGGTCCCAGACATCAGGGAACAGCCTGGAAGTTCCTGGCCTGAAAAAGCTCTAGCCAAAGTGAAGCTGGGCCAGGGGAGGGTGGGGGTGAGGGGAGGATAAAGAGAGGTGGAAGCCTCAGGCCACCCAGGGGTGCTGGGTCTGGTCCACCAGTCAGATCCTGATCTTGGAGGGCAATGATGGGGTGTGGTGGGGACAGGAGTACAAGCAAGCAGGGTCAAAGATCCTGAGAAAGGGAATCTGGGCTCAGACCAAAGGAATGAAGTATCAGAAACAGACAGGACAGTGAGGGGGCCAAGGCAGTCAGGAGAGGCAGGTTCTTTCTGAGAAGCATCTGAGCGAGGCAGTCTCTGGACACCTTATCACCCCAGCCCCTCACTCTTCACCCTGCTCACCCTGCAGCTGTGGCCATGAAGGCTTCTGTGTTCTCCCACACCTGCCCTCCTCACCTCCTCCCCCACTCCTTGCTTTCCAGCTTCAGGGTCAGTCTCCAAGGAACCGGGTCTCGCTCCCTCTGGTTTGGCACTCACCCGGCAGCCCCTCCTGAACAAAGAAACCCCCACAGATACAAATCCCAGAAAGGTGAATCAACCAACTCAGCAACACTCCATAAAACTGTCTTCAGCACCTTTAGCCTCCAGGGCCCCTAAGGCCAAGGCTCTGCCTTCCAGAACCAGGGAAGAGAGCCACCAGGGGACATGGTTGTCAAAATGCAGTGACTGGCATAGTTGCCCAACGCATGGTTCGTCAGGAGCACAGAGAAGGCGAGGGAGGGAAGACAGAGGGACAGATTCATGGAGGAAGTGTCATTTTAACTGGAAGCATGAGAACAACTTGGACAAATGTCAAGGGAGGGCAGGGAAGGCAACACTATCAGTGAGAAACCCCTGTCCCCATACATTGAGAAAGGGCAGTTAGGAAAGGTGTTTGGGAAGCAAGATGTTTATAAAGTTTTGCTTGGGACCCTGGATTTTATTTACTTACTTATTTATGGAGAGATGGGAAGGGAGGGAGAAAGAGAGAGAAGCATCCATGTGTGAGAGAGACATCAACCTGTTTACTCTTGCACACCCCTAACCAGAGACCTGGCCCACAACCCAAGCATGTGCCCTGACTGGGAATCGAACCCAGGACCCTTTGGTTCATAGGCCAGTGCTCAATCCACTGAGCCACACCAGTCAGGGTGGGATCCTGGATTTAAGTTGACATAAATCCCCCTTTATACCCACGAGGTCTCTGGACAGAATCTGGGGTGCGAAGAAGGGAACCTACATTTAAGGAGTATCTACCAAATATCACATCATTTTGTAAGTCATCCACCTAATGCCACTACCAAGCCTGCTAGATAGGGAAATTGTTTCCCTATTTTACAGTTGAGATGTTGAGGGAGGTGGGGGAAGGGGTGGAAAAAAAGTGGCTTGCCCAAGGTTACAAATTTAACTAAAGAAGATTAGATCTCAGGTCTATTTCAAAGCTGCTACTGCATTATGCTAAACCAGGATCGAAGGGTGCATATTGCCTAGCAGGACCTGGGTCGTCCTAGATTTGCTGACACCTCTGAGGGATGCTCTCAAGCATCACGGATGAGGGATCTCGGCCAGTAGCTCGCTGTGTGAACACCCTCCTTTGTAACTCCCTAGAATACCAATGGTCAACCTGTGTGCCACAAGAAACTTTAAACCATGCAATACCTGACTATTCAGGCAGGCGCACTGACCTCTCTTCCCTTAGACTGTCAAAACAGTGACAGCAGCCAACACCATAGCCGCCCAGTGTGAATGAATCACAGTTATGCCTATTTTGTCAGATTGGCAAAAATATATATTTTGGTGTGCCACAGAATTTTAGTAATTAGTTTATATGTGCCAGGAGACGAGAAAGGCTGAAAAATGCCCTAAAAGAGACTGATCTGCCCGCTCCACCCCTCCTTCCAAATCCCCCGAGGTGTGTGTGGGGGAGGAGTGGAGTGTAGAGAATCCAGCCAATGACGTGGCTATATGCAAATGAGAAAGGCCCTGACTTGTTAGGATTGGCTGATGCATCAGTGACATTGTCCAAGTCCCTCCTCTCTAAACTCCAAAGCTATTCCGGGACGGTCTTCGCTGTTCTGGAGACTGGGAAGGAAAAAAAGTCCGGGGGGTCCAGATGTCTGAGCGGTCCTGACTGGGCACCCACCTTCCCAACCCCTACCCAAGTCCGCAAGGCTCAAAGTTCCTACAACCTTGGCTGCCTAGGGTATCTGTCTAGCTACGGCCAGTTCCGGAAAGATGTCCTGGCCAAGTCTCAGTCCCTTTCACCAGACCCTTCCCGGTTCCCAGTACATTCTGAGCTGCACACTTACTTTATCCTTGACCCCGTATCTGCAAGGTCCAGGCGCCTGAGTCCCTTTCCTCCTCCTCTTTGTTCGGGGAGGAGGAAATAGAGAAAGCCAAGGTCCTGACTCAGTTTCCCCTTTCCTGCCACTACCGACCACACTGAAGGAGCCCACAGAGAAGTGGATGGATTGGTGAGCAAAGTGGGGCGGGAAAGAGGCAGCCATTTGACCCTACCTGCCTATGGCTTCCTATTTTATTCCTCTCTTTTCCCCAAATCCAGTCCACCTCCTTTAAATCCAGAGCCGTCCTCGTCACTCTTTTCTTCGGATCACTGACTACAAATCTTCCCTCTGGGTCTCTGGTAGCTCTTTCCCATCCACCCACCAATTCCTTGGTGACCTGGATCGAGCGCAGAACCTGGGAGGGAGGGAGGGTGTAGGACACGGGAGGAGGAAATACAATAGAATGTGCGGGGGTAGGTTAGAGCCGCCTAAGTGGCAGTTCGCAAGTGCCCCGCGGGGAGGCCGGCAGGAGAGCGGTACGCACCTCCCCCGCACCGCCCCAGCGCGCAGGTAGAGCCGGGAGGCAGCGGGACTGCGGTTCGGAACAATCCGGCAGGAGGTCCCCACCCTCGAGCGTCAGGAGCCGCACCGGGACAGCCCGATGCAGGACTCACCACCACAGTCCGCCGACGTGCGCGGGACACAGCAGCAGCAGCAGCAGCAGCCCGAGACGGGAGGACACGGGCGGCAGCATCGTAACCGCTCTAAGGCCCGCCGGTGCGGGCAAGGGGCGAGGCTGCGGGGCCAGCCGGTGCGCGCAGGGGCCCGGGCTTCAGGGCGAGTGCGGCTCCGGCGGCGGCGGCGGCCGGGAGGCAATGGCTCCGGTGGCGGCAAGAGGGCCCATCCCGGGCTGGAAGGGCGAGGCGGAGGCGGAGAGCGGACGGGGCAGCCAGCGCCTGTGTCTCCGGCCGAGCTCGCTCGGGAGAAGAAATCAGAGCCGGGGGCGGAGGTGGGAGGGGAGCGGGCCCGGGCGGGGGCGGGGGGCAGGGAGGCTGTTGGGGTGGCAGTTGCGACAGTCGGGCGGCGGGACTCTCGGGAGGTAGCCTTGCGCCCCGGGGCGGCGGGCGCGGAGCGCCGCGGAGGGCGGGAGCGAGGGTCCGGGGCGGGGCCCGAGAGCGCTCGTGGCGGCCGGTCCCGCCTGCCTCGCCCCCTCACCTCGCCTCCCGCGGAATGGGAGCCCCTCGCCGCCTCGCGGAGTCGGGGGCAAGGAGGGCGGGGAAGCAGGGTGGAGCAGGGTGCAGGGGGGAAAGAAGAGGAGCTGAGGAATGGGGGACGGGCTGGAAGGGAGACGTTTGACAGGTTTGTTGACTGTAAAGAGAGAAAACTTCCCAAGAATGAGG
>PVKM010021735.1:0-22348 GCA_004027735.1 Carollia perspicillata | reverse complement strand
GCCCCTCTTACTGGTCTGGTTGAATGGTTGTCGGACTTCCATAGTTAAATTTTCTGTGTTCTGGTTGTGTTATTGTTTGTAAATATTTGTTGTCCTTAATCTTGGTTGTGAGAGGAGGTACAGTATTTCCACCTACACCTCCATCTTGTCTGGCAGTCTAATTTCTTTTACTTTTAAAAAATTAATTTATTTTCCAATTACAGTTGGCATGCAATATTATATTAGTTTTGGGTGTACAACATAGTGATTAAACATTTATTCACCTTACCAACTGATCACCCCAGGTAAGTCTAACACCTTTCTGACACCATATGCACTTGTTATAACATGTTTGACTATATTCCCTATGCTGTACTTTACATCCCTGTGGCTATTTTTATAAATAACTCTTAACTGATGGCCTTTCCTGGAAACATTTGCAGAAATAATTTCTAGTTTTCAAGATCAAATTACTTTTAAAATCTAACTGTGGAGTGGGTTATGAGTTATTGGACATACCTGGCATAGAATTTTGCCACCAACTTATGCAGGCATTTGAGGAATCACTTTGACTTTAGTGTAGTACAATTTGGGCAGTTAAAGTGGTAATTTACAAAATAGTATCCTATTCTTAGGAATTTGGACATTTTTTAAAATCTCCAGAGTCCTTACACTCAAAAGGCTGTGGTTTGCTGTTTGTAAATTTGCACAATAAACTTATAGTCTTCTGTGGCCATCACGTTAAAACAAGTACGATCATCTCTGTGTGAACTAAAGCTAAGGACAAAATTTCAAGTTCAATGGTACTGTTTTCACTTGTTTTCCATTACCAAGGGTATCATTTGTTCATTTATCAACCAGAATAAACCAGGCTGAGGAACAGAATTCCACCTAGAATCTTCTGTTTGGTTTGGCTAGAGGGGGCCAGATTTTCAGCATTTGCCCCAGCGGCTCCTCTGTATCAAGGGCTGGTGTGAACCCGCAAACAGGTATGGAGTCCCGCAGCTTTAACTCTCAGTTGTAGACCATGATTCTGTAAAACTGTCTGTGGGGTAAACACTGGGTTTACGAGTCTCTGCCTTTCCCTTGTCACATTCAAGATGAGCTCAGACGGGTGGAATTGAGACTATTACTGAGATCTGCACTTGCCATTGCGGCATTGCCTTCTTAGACACTGACACTTGGGCTGGGTGTGTGTGTGTGTGTGTGTGTGTGTGTGTGCGCGCGCGTGCATATGTGCTGGCCTGATTTTGTTTTCATGTTCTCTGCATTCTTTGTGTACTAAAATCTAGGTCACTGATTTTCAGACTCTGGGATTCCACAGAGCAGTAAATTAAAAGAAACATATTTTTGAAATTGAAATACTGTCTTAAATTTAGTCATTTTGAGTTTGCTGAGTAGGGATTAATAAGAAAATAACCTTTAATATCATGATCACTTTACCTTTAAAGAGGACCTTTAACAACAATTAAAAAAATGTACAAAGGAGCTCTGGCTGGTGTAGTTCAGTGGATTGAGTGAGGGCTTGTGAACCAAAGGGTCGCTGGTTTGATTTCCAGTCAGGGCACATGCCTGGGTTGTGGGCCAGGTCCACATTAGGGGGTGCATGAGGGGCACCCACACATTGATGTTTCTCTCCCTCTCTTTCTCCTTCCCTTCCCCTCTCTCTAAAAATAAATAAATAAAGTCTTTGGGAAAAAGTACAAAGGATATAATCTTAGAGTAAAGGACTGACCTTTTAAGGAAACATTTTTCCAATAATACCTTTTTATTGGATGGCCTAACACCAATAATGCCTTTTTAAGAGGCGCTGGGGCAAGTGGATAAACCAGCAAGCAGGTTCTGGGCTCAGTGATACCTGGGTTGGAACCCTTGTCCTTTAATCTGCCAGCTGTGATCTTGGGCAAATCACTTTCTCTCTCTGAACCTTAATGTCCTCAACTGTAAAATGGACTTAACAAGTGTGCTCAGTTCATAGTTTTCATGTTTGCTTGTTTTGGTTAATTCAGTGCTTATTCTTATTCTCAATGTGGCATTTGGTCTTGTTAAAACGAAAACAGCAACATCGCCACCAACAGGCTAAAATGAATCACTTTTGCTAAGCCACGTCACCAAACCAGAACTTAATAACTAACGTGATAACAATTTCAGCCTCTCCCAGGAGTGGAGTTTTAAACTGATTGGTCTGGAATTTCCTGATCTATATCAGCGAGGTAATCTGCATGAAGAAGACCCTGCCATTCCCTTCCTCCACAAAGAAGATGACCTGGCCTAACAGTAATTCTTCCTTTTCTTTTGCTGTTGATTTCCTTGCCATACCATTCTGCCCGTGAAACCTTCCATTTTGCACAACCCCTCAGAAGTCCTTCTAGTTGCTAGATGGGATGCTGTCAGATTCATGAATTGCTTCATAAAGCCAATTAGATCTTCAAGTTTACTCTGTTGAACTTTCATTGTTTATCAGTCTGATACAAAGTGTAATAGTCAGAAGTACTTCCTTCTTTTTCCCAGCTTTATAGAGACATAATTGACATAAAACATTGTTTAAGCTTAAGGTGTAAAAACATAGTAATTTTATTGATGTATATATTGCAAAATGATTATCACAATAAGGGTAGTTAACACATCCATCACCTCACATAATTTGTTTTGTTTTGTTTTGTTTTAAAGATTTTATTTACTCATTTTTTGAGACAGAGGGGAAGGGAAGGAGAGAGGGAAACAGCAATGCATGGTTGCTTTTCATGCACCCCCCCTACTGGGGACCTGGCCTGAAACCTAGACATGTGCCCTAGACTGGGAATTGAACTGGTGACCCTCTGGTTTGCGGGCCAGTGCTCAATCCCTTGAGCCACACCAGCCAGGGCCATGGTTTGTTTTTTAAATCCATAGTGTTTTGTAAGGATTTTGTTAATGACCCACAAAGATGGTTTTTGTGCTTTTAGCACATTTCTGGCACATAGTTTTAAAATACGTTAGCTATCACGATAAATAATGGTGAAAAGTGAGTTCTGTCACCTCTTTTCCCAACCACTGCTAATTGAAAGTAATTTTTGTATTTGATTTCACTGATTCAAATGTCTAAATGCTGGGATAAATCCATTTGCCTCTCTTCAGTGTTCTTCCCCTGAATTCAGTTAAGGCAGCTGAGTGTGGCTGTATTCCCGTGCTGGTTCCTGGTCCTCCAATGTCTGGGATGCAAACCCCCGACACAGTGCCTGGAATCACATAGCAAACGCAGAAGAAGGGCACAGGCACCATCTCAGTGGTATAAGACATTGTTTGGGCTATTCCCAAGGTATCTCTTCTCTTTCTCAGGTAAGCAAGGGCCTGGCTTTCTGATCAGTAGCTACACAGGCATTCCCTGCTGGCTCACAATCTTCCCAACCAGCGCAGAAACACCAAACTCCCGACCCTGGCTCCAGCCAGGTCAGCCTGTGAGAAATGACTCCTGCTTTTGTTTTTATTTTAATCACCCAGGTATGGCTTCAAAGGGTTCCAAAACTTCTTTTCCACATCTGGTCCTGAAAACAAGGGTTGATTTTTTAAAGTCAGATTCTTGTTGCATTTGAATAGTGTGTCTTTCATATTTCCTTTGAAGCTCTCTTTAATAGTCGCTTGATTCATCATCTTTTTAAAAAAAAATTTTGTGAGATTTAATTTGAGCCAAACTTATGACAGGTGCTATGCAGCAAGATCTCAAATGGTCCTACCTAACATCCTTCTGTCTGCTTTATGCAATGAAAATATAAAATAAATGAGAATAGAAAAAATAATGGAGACATTCAATTGTACAAATTACATATCTGTTTCAAAATAGACTCACATGAAATAAAACCAGCTTTTCACCAAGAGATGTACAGTATATGATTCCATGCATTCTGGGAAATGTTGCAACATCTAGGCAGAGCCAACATTTGAGGAAGAAGCTAAAAGAATTTGCATCCGATCACAGTTTGTGGCGGGCTTTTTTACTGCCAATCTGCAAGTTGTGCTGAGCACATCATTACAATCACTTATGCGGGGAACTGATTTGTTTAAGAAGAGGGGAGGCAGGCTCCAGCTTCAACTTTGCATTCATTAAAACTTCTCGAGAATTTCACCAACACCTTGTACAGTATGGCTGCAAAGAATAAACATGGGCATTCAGGAAGATGTCCTTCTTCAGGACAACGTGGTCCCGGGACTCCGACAATCCAGTGGGAATGAGAGTGAGTGTGAGGACTGGGGAGACAAGAGGCTTGTGTTGTTTTGTTGTTTCACTTCAGAGAGACAAACTTATAACACACAATTCATGGTCCTGCCATCCTTTTCTTTTCTTTCTTTTTTTTTTTTTTGTCAACTGGCATGCCGCTTTAATGACGGCTTCAGCTATATTCTGGAAGTCCTCCTTGTCCTGCAAGTGTGTTCTATATATAGCTTCAGTATCCAATGGGTCATCGCAATTCAGAAGATCAGTAAATAAAGAGTTTAATTCTTGAACAAACTCCTTCAGTGTTCTCTGGTGGGAGTCTAGCCAGCGCCATCAATCAAATTTTCTCCCAGTGAGGTTAGATCTACCTCACCTGTCTCGGTGATGTTGGAGTGCCAGATCCTGGTCAAGCATTCGCTTTGGGAGGTGCCATGTTGTACACAGTGGGAAGTCCAAGTTCAAATGGAAAATTTTTACCCTGGTAGTAATCCTCATCTGGAGTTACAGTTGGCTGAAAGCAATAAAGCTCGTTTGGATCAAGAAAATGCACTTTACATGTACAAGGTAAATTAACTTCAAATTCTGCAACTTCTTTAATAAGCAGCTTGTCTGTCACAGAAACCTTTTGAGGTGAGTCACGCTAAAGTCCAGACCCTTCAAGACAGTCATCCCACTTCAAGTTGCTGGTTAGCATCAGCATTACTGCTGCGTTCACTCTGGGCACCCAGACACAGGCGTGGTGAGCCCAGTGACCAACCCCATGCTGGGCCTGGAGAGCAATGCAGCCTCTCATGATGATTTTATTTATTTATTATTTTTAAGGTTCTATTTATTTATTTAATTTTAGGGAGAGGGGAAGGGAGGGAGATGGAGAGGCAGAGAAACATTGATGTATGAGAGCTACATCAACCAGCTGCCTCTTGCACGCCCCCAACCAGGGACCTGGCCCGCAACCCAGGCATGTGCCCTGACTGGGAGTTGAATCAGCAACCCTTTGGTTCACAGGATGGGGCTCAATCCACTGAGCCACACCAGCCAGGGCACAATGGTTTTATTAGCCTTCCTCTTCCTCCCTCTCCTTTGGGCAAAGGAGACTACGTTCTTCTATTCTGAGCCCATTTCAAGGTTGGAGAGGCAGTTAAGAGGCTGTGTGTATGGGTGTGTACGTGTGTTTTAGGGCTGCCTCCGCAGCTGGGCGTGGCAGGTCCACAGAGGTAAGCTGGATCACCACAGAGCAGGGAGGACATAAAGCCCCTCTTTAATGAGATTCCCAGACACTGGTGGCTTAGAGGGGGTACTAAATCTTGGGAAGAAGCTGTGGTGTAATGTTACTCTCCAAAGTGGAGAGTAACTCTCAAGTGGTCTCCAGTGTGTCACTCTGTTTGGCTGCAACTTCGCCACTCCTCCTTTCAAGTAGAGTCTATTTCCCTGGCCCATGAAGCTATTCTGGGCTTATGACTTGCTTTGACCAATAGTAAGCAGTGGAAGCAATGTGCCAGAACAATTTTTTTAAACAAGAGAATGTAGTTTAATGAACATTACAAGAAAGAAGAGTATAAACAACCCTTGTGTGTAAATCATCCACTTCCTTTTTTAAAGTATATTTTATTGATTATGCTGTTACACTTGTTCCAATTTATTTCCCCTTTGCCCCCCCTTGCCTGATACTGACCTTCCTTTCAGCAATCATCCCCACCTTAGTTCATGTCCATGGGTCATGCATGTAAGTTCTTTGGCTTCTCCCTTTCCTATACTACTTTTAACACCCCCCTATCTATTTGTCCCTACCAATTTGCTACTTGATCCCTGCACCATTTCACCCATTCTCTCCCCTCCCCACCGTACCCCCTCCCAGCTGATAACCCTCCACATGATCCCTGTACCTATGATTCTGTTCCTGTTCTGGTTGTTTGCTTCATTTGTTTTTGTTTATGTTTTTCAGTTTAAGCTGTTGATAGTTATGAGTATGTTGTCATCTTATTGTTCATAGAACAATGTTGATAGTTCTTTTTCTTGACTAAGTCCATTTAACATTTAATATATTAAGGGCTTGGTGATGATGAACTCCTTTAACTGTACCTCTTCTGGGAAGCACTTAATCTGCTCTTCCATTCTGAATGACAGCTTTGCTGGATAGAGTAATCTTGGTTGTAGGTCCTTGCTTTTCATCACTTTGAACACTCCTGGCCAGCTCCTTCTTGCCTGCAAAGTTTCTTTTGAGAAATCAGCTGATAGTCTTATGGGCACTCCTTTGTAAGTTACTCTCTGCTCTTCTCTTGCTGCTGAAAGATTCTCTCTTTATCTTTAATCTTTGGCATTTTAATTATGATATATCTTGGTGTGTTCCTCTTTGGGTCCAACTTGATTGGAACTCTCCGTGTTTCCCGGATTTGCATGTCCATTTCCTTCCCCAGATTAGGGAATTTTTCTCTTATTGTGTTTTCAAATAGACTTCCAATTTCTTGCTCTTCCTCTTCTCCTTCTGGAACCCCTATTATGAAAATTTTGGACCTCTTGAAGTTGTCCCAAAGGCTGCTTATACTACCCTCACTTTTTGGATTCTTTTTTCTTTTTGTTCTGATTGGTTGTGTTTTTTTTCCTTATGTTCCAAATCATTGATTTGATTCTCGGCTTCATCTGCTCTACTATTGTTTCCCTGTGAATTATTCTTTTTTTCAATTAGTGTATCCTTTGTTTCTGACTGGGTCTTTTTATGCTGCTGAGGTCCTCTCTAAGTTCCTTGAGCATCCTTGTAGCCAGTGTTTTGAATTCTGCCTCTGATAGATTGCTTATGTCCACTTTGTTTAGCTCTTTTTCTGGATTTCTGATCTGTTCTTTCATTTGGGCCATGTTTCTCTGTCTCCTCATTTTGACAGCCTCTCTGTGTTTGTTTCTATGTATTAGGTAGAGCTACTTTGACTCCATGTCTTTGTACTGTGGCCTAATGTAGTAGGTGTTCTGTAGGGTGCAGTGGTACAGCCTCCCCTTATCACTGAAACTGAGTACTCAAGGTGCTCCCTTTGTGTGGACTGAGTACACTCTCCTGTTGCACTTACGCCTTGGTTGCTGTAGGCAGATCAATAGGAGGGATTTACCCAGGCCAGTCAGCTGCAGGGATTGGCTATGACCATTTACCACCAGCCTCCACCCTCTGTGGAGGATCAGCTGTGCAGGGGCAGGGTGGTGGTGCTCTTACATGGTCTGTAGCTGTCCACTGGGTGCCCTGGACCTGGGGTTTCCCAGGTGGTGCAGGCTAAGGTCAGCCCCAACCTGTTTTGTGCCTGGGGCCACCCTGCCTGAACTATAAAGCCATCTGAGATGGCTGCTGCTAGTGCCAGGCTTGGAGTTCACTGAGGCCAACTGTTGCTTGTTTGATAGGATTTAGGAAGTTGTAATGCAGCTTGGGTGGGCCTCTAAATTGGGTGGGGCAGTGTCTCTGGGGATCTCCAAGGCAAGTCAAGCAGTGTTAGTCAGGTTGATGGAGTCTTAGATATGGCACCAGCCTGCTGGCTCCCGTGGCTCTGCAGGGGGTGGGGGTGGACCACAAGTTAAGGGGAGAGCCCAGAAAAAAGACAATGGCTTCTCTTTGCCCCGATGTCAGACACTTCAACCTCTCCCAGTGTGCCACTGGTGCCCTTCAAGCTGCCACCCCGGGGCTGGAGCTCAGAGGGAGTGAGTCTGTGTAGGTGAATCTATGTGTGCGTTCTTTTAAGGGGAACTGCTTGGGCCTCTAGCAGTTTCTTTCACAGACTCAATCCCTGCTCAGTTTTGCAGCCGGAGTTGTGGGGATTTATCTTCCTGGCACTGGAACCCTGGGCTGGACAGCATGGTATGGGGCTGGTCCTGCTCACTCCTGAAGTATCCCTCCCGAAGTTTTATCCACCACACGTGGATGTGTGTCCAGCCCATTCCACGTCTGTGCCCCTCCTACCAGTCTGGAAGGATGTGTTATTTTTTTAATTCCATAGCTGTCAGACTCCCTTTCAATTCAATTTCTGATGGATCTGAGTAATAGTTGTTTATATTTTAGTCATGATTTTGATGTGGCTGTGTGAAGAAGCAAGCCATGTCTGCCTATGCCACCATCTTGACCCGAAGCTCTCTGTGCCAGAACTTCTGAGTATAGGTGTAGCAAAGTCTTGGAGCTTCTGCTTTTGCTTAGATGTCCCAGTTACCCTGTAAAGAGGTCTAGGCCATCCTGCTGGAGAGGGAGAATCGAGATGTCTCAACTGACATGGGCCTTTATGGATCTTCATGCTCAGACCAGCCACAGTTAACTGTAGCCACAGGGGTGAGTCCAGAGTTCACCATGAGGAACAGAGATGGCTTGGCCTCCTTTAACTCTGCTAAAATTCCTGGCCCATAGGAGCATGAGCAACACAATGGTTGTTTTAAGCCCTTACCTGCTGGGGTGGTTTGTTCTGCAGCAATAGATAACTGATATGGTAGCCGTGTGGATGCTTGGGCATTGCAGCTTAGGGAACTGCAGTAAGATTAGCTAGGAGGGAATGGACATCACCCATGAGGCGGCCCATTCTCCCACAGACCACAGCTGTCTGGGCTAGGGGCTGTGATGCAAGCAGGGGAATGCCTTGCTGGCGCCTATAAGCCCCCTGGGTTCTTGGGGATACAGACGCCTGTGGAAATAATTAAGGGTGAATTTCTATCAACTGTGGGAGAAATTGAGGGGTTAAGTTTGTTTAATTTGATTTAAAAAATAAAGAAATGTGATGTTTCTTACATCCAAGTGTTATGAAGCAAATCCAAACACTCTTATGTGAACCCGTTTATACACGCAATGTTTACATTGAACATGCTCTGTCATTTCTTCTTTTTGCTATAAATCTTGGGGAAGTATTTTTTAAGCAGCACTAGCTTGCAAACAAAAGAAACCTATTTAGTCTCTATTTTTGCAGCAGAAGTTTCACAGTTCCGTTTCTTCATCTTTCTTTGTTTTATGAAGGTTTTGTTTTGTGTGTGTGTGTGTGTACAGTGAGATGTGTATTGAAATTGAAAACTCTTAACTGCAAACCAGGTCAGGGGAGAAGAGGAAGCACTGGAGAGAATTGTAGAGTTGTTTTCCTTTCCCATCCCCTGTTCATTGTGCTTCTGAACTCTGCACACTGAAAAGCATGGAGAGTGGGCTGGTGATTAAGTGGGAACTCACCATGAATTTATCAGAGTCTTCCAGATTCACTCAGTATTCTAACAGTACACCTGGTGCTTGTAATGCCTAGTTCCTTTGAAAAATTTCAATGTAAGTGTAATCATAAGGAGTTCTTCTCTGTTCAGAACGTCCAAATAACTTGCTATTCAGAGTAAAGTCCAAAGGTTTTTTTCAAATTTAATCTTTATTCTATTTTTTTTCCACTACCCACTCCTCTTATAGCCCACTCCTCCTTGAAGTTCTTTCCCTGGTGTAGTAGGCCGAATAATAGCCTTCCAAAGATGTTCATACCCTAATCCTTAGAGCCTGTGAATATGTTACTTACAGGGAACAATGACTTTGCAGATGTGACTAAGTTAGGGATTTTGAGATGGGCACATGACCCTGGATTGTCTGGTAGGCCTGATGTAACCATAGGATCCTTATAAGAGATAGAAGAAGGCAAGAGAGGGAGGGAAAGACATGTTAATAGAAGCAGAGATGTGTGTGCATGTGTGTTTGTGAGAGAGAGAACAGAGAGAAAGATTAGAGAGGTTTGACGATACTGCGATGCTGGCTTTGAAGAGAGAGGAAGGAGCCATGGGTCAAGAAATGCAAGCAGCCTGGAAGCGGAAAAATTAAATAAATTCTCCCCTACAGCCCCCAGAAGGGATATAGCTCTACTAACACTTTAGTTTAGCCTAGTAAAATCCGTGTCAGACTTCTGACCTTCAGAACTGGAAGATAATACCTTTATATTGTCTTGAGCCATGAAGTTTGTGGTTCTATATTATAGGAGCAACAGGATACAAGTACATATGGTCTACAAGACCTTACGGCATCTGTTTTCCTGTCCTGTCCACCACATCTTTGACTTTATTTCCATCCATTTCTACTCTCTCTCTCAACCCTACCCATACTTCCCCTCACCAATTTCTCAAACATTTCAAATAAGTTACCTCCCTAGAGTCTTTGCATTTGCTATTCCTCTGCCCCTCAAACTCACAGATTTCACACCCTCATTTCCCTCAGGTGTTCCGCTCAAATGTCATCTTACCAGAGCTACATTTCCTAATTACTTTGTATGAAATAGCACACCCTCTCCCTGTCAATCTCTTTCACCTTCCATTTTGATTATTTGTTCGGTGTATGTCTTCCACCCCTAGAGCGCAAGCTCCCTGGGGACAGGTACCACGTCTGCTTTGTTCACCACTGGACTAATAACTCCTAGAACAGTCCTGACTTATAATTGGTACATAAGAACCACTTATTGACTGGATGAGTGAATAAACATTTGAGGAGCGGTCTGGTGTACTAGAGAGAATACAGGCTCAGAGCTGGATCACCTGTGTTGAACCTTGGCTTTCGGGTGTGTGGCCTTGGGAAAGTCACTTGTCTTGAGTATCTAACCTATAACATGGGGGACTTTTACAGTTCCCACCTCTTAGAATTGTTGGGGGAATTAAATGAAACAATGTATAAAGGTGCCTATCTCCAAGCTGGCATCCCTTTTCCTCTGGGTGAGTACTTCATCTAGCTCATCTTATACCTAACTTCTATGAAAGAGGACGCCCCTGAAGAGCCCTAGGAAAAATCAGTGTTAGGGACTAGAAAATTAATCCTTTACCATGCTAGAATGATACAACTGGAACAACCTCTGTTTCCTTGTGCTTCATCTGGACATTTTCTTCAGACTCATCTTCCCTTCACTGGTTAGTTCAGCTGTGTCAAACCTGTGTCAAACCATTGAATTGAAATGTTTTGTTGTTATATTTTTTTTATTGGGATAAAATATGTATAACATAAAATCTACCTCTTTAAGTGTACAGCTCACAAGGACATTTAAGTATATTCGCATTGCTGTGCAAGCATCACTACCATCTATCTCCAGAGTATTTCACCTCCCCCAGCTGAAACTCCTTACCCATTAAACACCAACTCTGCTACCCCAGCCTCCAAACACAACCATGTTTTACTTACTGTCTCTATGAATTTGACTACTCTAGGTCCTTTGTATAAGTGGACCATATAATATTTGTCCTTTCTTATCTGGCTTATTTCATTTAGCATAATGTCTTCAAATTTCATCCATGTTGCAACATGTGTCAGAATATCCTTCCTTTTTAAAATTGAATCATTTACAATTGTAGTGACGTATAACACTTTGTTTATCTGCTCAACTGTCACTGGACACTTGAGTTGTTTCTACCTTTTAGCTATTGTGAATAATGCTATTATGAGCACTGGTGTAAAAGTATCTGCTTGGGTCCTTGCTTTTGATTCTTTTGTGTATATAACCAGAAGTAGAATTGCTGAATCATATGACAGCTCTATTTAGTTTTTTTTTTTAATCACACTGTATTCCACAGTGGCCACACCATTTATATTCCCGTTAGTAATGCACAAGGGTTCTAATTTCTCTGCACCTTTGCCAACATTTCTTTTCTGTGTTTTTGGTAATAGCTATTCTAATGGATACAAAGTGTTATCTCATTATCATGGTGGTTATACTTTTGTGATATAGATTTTCCTTTCTAAATTTTATTTTATTGATTATGCTATTACAGTTGTCCTGATTTTCCTCCTTTGCCCACTGCATCCAGCACACCCCCATTCCCTCAGACAACGCCCTCATCATTGTTCAAGTCCACGGGTCAGGCATATAAGCTCTTTAGCTACTCCATTTCTTATATTGTACTTTACACCCCCATGGCTATTCTGTACCTACCTATTTGTACTTCTTAATCCCCTCACCTCTTCACCCATTCCTTCATATCCTCCTCCCATCTGACAACCACCAAAATGCTCTCTGAATCCATGATTTTGTCTCTGTTCTTCTTGTTTGCTTAGGTTTGTTTTTTAGTTTCAATGGTTTGTAGATATGTATTTTTGCCATTTTATTGTTCATACTTTGGATCTTCTTCTTTTCCTTAAATAAATCCCTTTAACATTTTATGTAATAATGGCTTGGTGATGATGAATTCCTTTAGCTTTACCTTGTCTGAGAAGCACTTTATCTGCCCTTCCATTCTAAATGATAGCTTTGCTAGATAGAGTAATCTTGGTTGGAGGTCCTTGCTTTTCATAACTTTGAATAATTCTAGCCAATCCCTTGGAGCCTGCAAAGTCTCTTTTGAGAAATCAGCCGACAGTCTTATGGGAACTCCCTGTAGGTAACTACCTGCTTTTCTCTTGCTGATTTTAAGATTCTCTTTTTATCTTTAACCTTTGGCATTTTAATCACGATGTGTCTTCTTTGCATCCATCTTGTTTGAGACTCTCTGTGCTTCCTGGACTTGAATGTCTATCTCATTTACCAAGTTAGGGAAGTTTTCTTTCACTATTTTTTCAGTTAGATTTCCAATTTTTTGCTCTTTCTCTTCTCATTCTGACACCCCTGTGATGAAAATGTTGGATCTCTTGAAGTTATCCCAGAGGCTACTTATAGTATCCTCATTTTTTAAATTCTTTTTTCTTCTTATTGTTCTGATTGGTTGTTTTTTGCTTCCTTATTTTCCAAATCACTGATCTGATTCTTGGCTTCATCCACTCTACTGTTATTTCCCTGTAAATTGTTCTTTATTTCAATTAGTCTATTCTTTGTTTCTGACTGAATCTTTTTATGATGCTGAGGTCCTCACTGAATTCCTTGAGCATCCTTATAACCAGTGTTTTGAACTCTGCATCTGGTAGATTGCTTATATCCATTTTGTTTAGCTCTTTTTCTAGATTTTTGATCTGTTCTTTCATTTGGGTCATGTTTCTTTGTCTGCTCAATTTGGCAGCCTCTCTGTGTTTGTTTGTATGCATCATATTTTGCCATTTATAATGCACAACCACATCTTAGCACTAGGATGTATCATGCACATCCTTATTTTTCCCTAAAATTTTGGACAGAAAAGTGTGCATTATGCACAGCAAAATATGACATTAGGTAGAGCTGCTTTGACTCCATGTCTTGGTAGTGTGGCCTAATGTAGTTGGTGTCCTGTAGGGTCCAATATCACAGCCTCCCCTTATCATCCAAGCTGGGTACTCAAGGTGAGCCCTTCGTGTGGGCTGAGTACACACATCTCTTATAGTTGAGCCTTGGTTGCTGTTGGCAGATCAATGGGAGGTATTTACTTAGGCTAATCAGCTGCAAGGATCAGCTGTGACCACTTACTGGCAACCTCTTCCCTCTGTGGAGAATCAGCTGTGCAGGGGCAGGGTGGTGGTGCTCCAAGGTGGTCTGTAACTGTCTACTGGGTGTGCTGGCCCTGGGGTTTCTGGGGTGGTACAGGCTAAGGTCAGCCCCCACCTGTGTTTAGCCCAGGGCCACCCTGACTGAGCTATAAAGCAATCTGAGAAGCCTGCTACTTGTGGTAGGCTTAGAGATTCCCAGCAAAACCAAGCTGTGAATCTAGGCTGGCTGCTATTAATGCTGGGTCTGGGGCTCCGAGGCCAGCTATTCCTTGTTTGAGATGATATAAGAAGTTGTGCAGTATGAGCTGAGACAAGCCATTCATATGGAAAAGCAGCTTGGGTGGCCCTGTAAGTTCAGTGGAGTGGAGTCTCTGGAAATCTCCAAGGTGAGTCAAACAGTGTTATCCAGGTTGATGGAGTCTCAGATATGACACCAACCTGCCAGCTCTATGGCTTTTGGGCAGGAGGGCTCAGAAAAGGGACAATGGCTCCTGCTCACCCTGACACCAGACACTTCAGCCTCTCCCAGTATGCCACTGGGAGAGGCTGCCATCCTGATGCTGGAGCTTAGAGGGAGTAAATCTGAGTAGGTGAATCAATGTGCGGGTTCCTTAAGAGGAACTGCTTGGGGCTCCCACAGTTTCTCCCACAAACTCAATCCCTGCTGTTTTTTCACCCAGAAGTTGTGAGAACTTATCTTCTTGGCACTGGTACCCTGGACTGGTGGGGCTGGTGTGGTGCTGGGACTCCTTGCTCCCAAGACATCCCTCCTGAATTTTTATCTACCACATGTAGGTGTAGGACCAGCCCGTTCTACAACTGTGTCCCTCCTACAAGTCTGGATGGATGTGGTTTCTTTAATTACATAGTTGTCAGACTTCCATTCAGTTTGATTTCTGATGGTTCTGAGTGGTGGTTGTTCTATATTTTAGTTGTAATTTTGATGTGGCTGTGTGAAGAGGTGAACCATGTCTGACTACACCACCGTCTTGACCAGAAGTTTCATGATATAGATTTTCTATTGGTTCTTTTTTCTAGTTCACAGTGGTCAGCCAAAATTGTGAGTATTGTCTTTAACCATATTAAACATATTAACCATGTTAGGCATATTTAAATATATTAATAATATTCATGAATAAATGACTCTGATGATTTCGTTATCTAGATTCCTTGTGGGTCTGTTCCTATGCCTGTGTTTGCTTTAGTTTTTATTCATGTTGTCTTGTCAGCTCAGACTTTTTTTTTAATGGGACACTGGATCTTGTACCTGAAATAATATAGAAATATTTTGAGGCTTAGGATGATGTTATCTGCCTCCAGAGAGGCACAGCTAGGGGTACCACCAATCCAGAATTGCCTTAATCCAATTTCAGTGTCTGAGATGATTCCAAACTGGGCTTTGCTCCTTCAAGAGCTGCCTCCTATTTCTGATTCCTCTTTTCTTGTAGGTAACATTTTGGAATCCTAACCCCCAAACAAATGGAGAAATAGTTGTCAGGACACCTCAACCTGTTACATGCCATTAATGTCAATTTTCATCCTCTGAGCTCCAAAGACTGTTGAGAAGCACAGTTCCATTTCCCAGCATATTAAGACCTCTCTCCCACTCTCAATTTTAAAAAAGATTTTATATTTATTTTTAGAGATAAAGGAAGGGAGGGAGAAGGAGAGGAGAGAAAATCAATGTGCAAGAGGTACATCGATTGATTGCCTCTCACATGCCTCCAACTGGGGACCTGGCCTGTAACTGAGGCATGTGCCTTGACCTGTAATCGAACCAGTGACCTTTTGGTTCACAGACTGATGCTCAGTCCACTGAGCCACATCAGTCAGGGTGAAGACTGTTCTTAATTGACAGTTTATCCCAGGGGAAAAGTGGCTCATACTCTGGGCTTTCTTTTCTGAATTTCCATTTTCTCTTAGATCTTGGTCTTATAAGTCTTTATTTCCTTTCTAATCTCTTATTACTTTTAACGTTTTACTCAACTATTTTTTGGTTATTCTTAGTGGTTGTGTAGTCCATACTACTAGTCCTCTAACCTTGCCTTTATCAATAGTCCCCAGTTCACTGAGAGTGAGAAGTCTATGGCCATACTACCCTACACATGCCCAATCTCATCTGATCTCCCAAGCTAAGCAGTGTCAGGCCTGGTTAGTACTTGGATGGGAGAGTGTGCCATAGAAGCCACTCGCCTATACCATATCTCTTTGCCAAGGTGTTATTTAAAATCTTTAATGCTGGTTTGGCAGATGTACCAATTGGTGAGAACGGATGCTGCTGTAGTGCTGGAATTGAGAGCTGGCAGCCCCCTGCTCTGCCAGACATTACTCTTTTAGGTGGGGCATCATAAAGAAATCCAGGTGTCCTGTGGAAGGGATGATGAAGGCCCTTGGAAAGATTGGGCAGCAATTATTGACCAATAGTAAGTAAAAATGTTTTCATGTCAGTGAAGCACATGCTGTCTTAGTTCCCTAAGAATGAAAAGCCAGAGGCTAGGACATGTGTGTAGGTTGCTTACATGGAAGGTAATCCAAGAGACCAAGAGGGAAGGACCAGGGGGGCTGGCCAGGGAAAGAAGGAGAACCAAACCAGTCACATTGGTCACTGTTGTGAGCAAAGGGGCTTCAATGCCAACAGGAACTTCTGAGGAGCCATACAGAATATGCCTCAAACTGACCACCCAAGGAATGAAAGGAAGAAGTGTTTCTAAGTCTTCATCCATCAATGCCCATCCAGCATTGGCAGAGGGTTGTTATGCCCTTGCACCTCTGGGTTGCCCATAAGCAAGTGCTGAGTGTGCTCCACATCAGAGAAGGGTTCAAGGTGTGAGTCATGGGCACAGGAGGCAGGTGAAGCCTGTGTGGAATTGTGTTCCCAAGTAATGGCCAAGATCAAAGTTATGACCAAGGAGATATGAGGCCGTGCACACTGATGTGAAGCACAATACTTAGGCATTCCTGAAAAACTTTGTATTCTGCAAAATCAAGCAGTACAAATTATAGGACTTATGGGGAAAATAAGGTTAGAGGCAGATCATTGCAAATCTATGCAAATCTATAAGTGGAATTCTAATAAAAATAGTAGTTTGCACATAAGGAAGTAACTTGGACTGTCCCAACAAGCATCTCAGTGTGGCTAGAGCCTGTCACTATGGGTAGTTAAAATCTACCATATGACAGAGTGAGAAAATGCTAGCAATGCTTTAATTAGAACTGGCCTGGTGGGTGTTAAACCAGTGCAGATGGCAATGGGCTCTGAGTGCTGTTTCAGGTGGGTCCAGGAGGCAGGACATCCTGGCCTGAAGCTGGAGAAAAAGCCTTGGGGTGAGTACTCATTGTCAGGCAGTCAGTGTAGCTGTTGAGCTGAGGGCTTCTTGATGTTCTGATGATGATTATAATATTCCTCCTGCAGTGAGCTGATTCTTTTGCAGAAGTGCACATTCTGGCAGAAGGAACGTGTTTCAGTGACTCACTGCATGGCCCTGTAGTGCATATTGGCCCATTTCACTGTGGGTTTCTGCTTGTTCCGTGTTAATGCTGTACTTCCTCGTTTTGTCCCTCAGACTCTGAGCTGTTGTCCATTTAGGTTTGCAAATGCATTACCCTCACCTGCGATTTTGATTCCTGTTTAATGGCAGATGTTAATTTGGACAAACTAGTTATTAACTAACCTCTCTGGCTTAATGTATAAGCCCTTCTTCTGCTGTAAGAATGTTCCCCATCCCCTTCATGACTACCTCCAAGAGACTCCCTAGTGGAGGTGGCCTGGTGCTTGGACTCCATCTCCCTCTCTTACTTCATACTCACCCATTATACACTTATCCAAATCAGTTGTGTATGGATTATTCAGATTTAAAGCAAAACCACTAATGAAAATAAGTCATTTTTCACAGCTGTGATGAAACAATCATTTTTCTAATTATTGAAGGAATAAAAGAATGATAATAGCAATAATAAACTACCTTTATCAATTGCTATGCACTGGGTGAACTTTGTGCATTATCTCTTTTAATCCTCATAATACCCTGTGACCTCAGTATCATTGTCAGTGCTATCAGGCCCTTACAGGTGGGAAAAAGGCCTAGGGGGTGGTGGGCTATATAATCTGCTCAGTCACCAGAGTGGTAGAGCAAGAATGGGAATGGTGGAATTCGAATTTATACACTTGTAACTATGTCCTAGTAACTTCTAACATAAATCAATAAATAATAAGGGAAAAGATGAACTTCTAGGACATAGTTAAAAGTTTATACATACAAAGTTTATACAGAAGGAAAGAAAAGACTGGAGGAAATAGTAACAGTAGATGTGACAGATGATTAACAAGTGCCCTCTATGAAGTGTGTGAAGAAGAACATCAGAAGTCAATTACAAATAGACAAGGACAAAGACAATATACAGAAGAGAAAATACAAATTTTATTTTAGTTTTTAAAAAATATTTAATTTATTTATTTTTAGAGAGAGGGGAAGGGAAGGACAAAGAGAGGGAGAGAAGCATCCATGTGTGGATGCCTCTCATGCTCCCCCACACTGGGGACCTGGCCCGCAACCCAGGCATGTGCCCTGACTGGGCATTGACCCTGTGACCTTTTGGTTCGCAGACCGGCACTCAATCCACTGAGCCACACCAGCCAGGGCAGAAACCACAAATTTTAAATGTGACAAACTTTTCAACCATCCTAATAATCAAGGCCTGGAAAATAGAAATAATACCAAAGTGCAATTTAAATCTATAAATTTGGAACACTTTTTTTAAAACACAAAAGGCAACACAAGTGACACTCTGCAAAAATATTCGTTACTGGTGGTATTGTAAACTGGTAGCATTGTATTGCATAAAATTCAACAATATGCGTATATCAAGGGTAATATAAATATATCCTACTCTTTTGCCATTCTCCATATTCCCAGGACTTCACTTTCAGAAAATAATTTGATAGAAAGAGAGCTTAACTTGTTTAAAAATATTTTATAACATATTTATAACAAGAAGGTGGAAAGTCTTTTGTGTGTGTGTTTCTGTTCACATCCCAAACTCTCCAGGGCAAGAGAGAAAGGTTGGTGGGGTCGATGCTGCAGAAACTGCAGCTCAGAGTCGTCCTGGGGACAGATACACAGTGCTTCTTCAGGTGTGGCTGGAGATGGCTCAACAGACGGGGTCATTTTGTCTGTGCCTCAGAGTCGACTTCTGACCCGAGGAGGGAAGGAAACTGAATTCATGCGATGGGGTGGAACTCTGAGACCTAATCTTGTTCTTGGATGTGGTCTCTGAGGTGCTGGATTTCTAGATAGTGCATTTCAATAATTCTCCAAGTTTCTTCTTGTTCATTTAGTCTCATGGTGGAAGTGAGGCTGGGAGCGTCCTCACTGGGCATCAGCTCCTTGAGGACTTGCCCTGCAGCTCTCAGTCATCCCCAGGGGCTTCCACCGTCCTGGGCAAGGCTGGTGTTCACAAGGGTACAGGGCTTATCCTGGGAATGTCTTAGATGTTCAACACTAGAGAAATGATAATCGATTTTGTCATTTCTATGTGATGGAATTATACAGGTTTTAAAGACAAGACTTGTGATAAGAAATCCACTTATCAATATCAAATGAAAAAGTAGAACAGAAATTTATATGTTTGTACGTTTTTCTTTTTAAAACAGATTTTATTTATTTATTTTTAGACAGAGAGGAAGGGAAGGAGAAAGAGAGGGAGATAAATATCAATGTGTGGTTTCCTCTCATGAGCCCCGTACTAGGGACCTGGCCTGCAACCCTGGCATGTGCCCTAGACTGGGAATTGAACTGGTGACTTATTGGTTTGCAGGCCGATGCTCAATCTACTTAGCCACACCAGCCAGGGCTATATGTTTGTACATTTGATGAAATAACATCAAATGAAAGTAGAGCACAAATTTGTATGTATATAAATTATGATCGCAAGTCTGTGAGAACTATGCATACAGAGCAGGGAGAAAAAGTTGTTTTAACAAGCTTTAGGCAGAAATCCTCAGAGAATCAGCCACTTTTTCTTTACCAAACACTTTATAAACCCTCATGGTTGTAGCAACTTAGAGCTTAGGGCTGGACTGGGTTAGAGCAACACAAGTTTTTAATAAAGAAAGACAAATTTTTAATTTCCTGGAACAAGCAAAGGGGCAGGTGTGGGAGGAGCTGGTAGAGGAGAAAAGTGGTATCAGAGAAAGAAAGGTTGGCAAGAGGATGGGGTGCTGGAGACTTCAGGAGAAGAAATGACCCATGAGAATGTTCTAGAAACAACCATGAGGCAGAAGTGCAAAAGGAATCTAGGGAAAGGCCAAAAAAAGCAAAACCAAATTAACAAACAAAAAACAAAATATGTCTCTAGAAAGCTGATGAATTTGGGATAATCAGGAGGCTAACTTTGGGTTATACCAATAAAGGTGGAAGATAAGATAAATAACTAAAAATTGCTACCATATTAGACTAGGAGAATATAACTGAAAGCCTTACAATTTAATTTGTATTTATTTATTCATTTTTTCCTGGGACAATACCATACTCTTTTGATGAGAACAATGTTACAGAAATTTTTAGCATCTTGTATGTCTTGTCTCTACTCAAATTTTTCTTCATGAATTTCTTAGCCAGTCTGTCTCTCACTTCTCAGACTCTGATTCTTCCTTACAGATTTTAAATGCTTTTATTTCATATTACCCATCCCACCATCCTCTCAAAAAAGTGAAGGGGCAGTACAAGAAGCTCAGAAATAAATCTAAGTATATTCGAGTATTCTGAGCTTATATGACAACGTTATTTTATTTCAGTGGAGAAAGCATGATTTACATGGCTAGCATAATTGGCTTTTTATCTGGAAGGAAAAAAAGTGAGACTCTCTGCTGTATGCTCTATGCAAAAATAAACTAAAAAGGGACCAAAAGATGCAAAAGTTAAAAAAAAAAAAACTTCTGAAGATAGTATAGGAAACCATTTATCAAACCTTGGAGGTAAAGGTGGAGATTGTCGTAAGCAAAGTAGAATCTAAAACCATAAACATGAAAAAATAGACTTTAGATGAGAGTCAACAGACAGCGATGAACTTAGAAAATCATTTGCATACATCTTAGAGACAAAGGATTGATAGCCCCAGTGTTTGACAAGTTCTTGGCAATTGATACACACATCCAGTGGAATGGGTAAGGGATACTGAGCCGGTTTTCCTGTTTGTTCCCCAGGTCTATTCTCGGCCCTCTGCCTGCATCTGTGCCTTGGGTAGCTGGCCTGTGGTTTGCATCACCTAGAATTCTTGCTAATGGGCTTGCCCACTGGGTTTGATAAATGGGAAGAACCAGCAGGAGACTGGAAGACCGAAGGAGAGAAAGGCTGGGATGTTTCCATCTCAACAGCTCCCACGGGACAGCTTTTTCTCCATGGTTTGGTACTCACTGGGTACTAGCTCCCTATCTTGTTTCTTCATCCCGGGGAGGCAGAAACAGCTTCCTGCTGTTTCGTCTTTGGCTGCCTCACCAGCTTCTCATCTTTTATTTATTCCCTTAATTCTGTCCCAGCTCTGTAAGTAGTACCTTTATTACAATCCCTTCATTTGAACCATCTAGGATAAATTCTGTTTCCTGCTGATTTCCCAATGGATATAGATATCCACCTCTGGATATACAGAAGAACCTGTTTTGCAGTTCATTGTGTGCGTGGTTCTACAATATGGCCAAGGGGGAAATGCCTAGAAGTGATTTGTGCATTTTGAGATTCTGTTCTTAAAGAAAAGGAAGGCCCTCCGTGCCCCTGCCCTTTCCCCTTCCTGTTGACTGGAACGTAGACACGGTGTGGACCACTGTGGAAGATGTTGCTGAGGCAACCCTGAGCATGGTGGGGCTGCAAGGTGGCCTCAGAGAACAGAAGCACCTCGCCAGTTTGGGACCACCTGCCTCAGGACTGCTATGCAAGAGAGAAGTAAACTTCCTGCCTGTTTAAGCCTATTACAGGAACAAAATATGAATCCTAACTCAGAACAATTTAATTTTTTAAAAGAAATAGTAAAACCATTGCATGTTTGTGTATGTGGAGCTTGTGGAGCTTGCGGAGCTCAGAGAAAGAAAAGGAAAGCTAAAGACCAGTCTTAATCTTGGTCACCCAGTGGGTGGGTTGGAATGGAGTTGGGACTAATGAACTCTGTCTTCATTCGAGGACATAATATCCATTTATTTTTTAAAGAGAGAGTGGGGGAAGGAAGAGGGAGATAGACAGGGAGAATCTAAAATCAGGAACCCAACACAGCTGGGCTCAGCAGTATTTGGACTGGAAAGCAGTCAGGAACCACGGCTGGTTCCTACTTCCCTCTGTGGTCACCTCCATCCTTCTCCCTTCACATCTGCTGTTCGCTCACAGTGTAGAAATGGTTGTACCTCCCTGACAGTGTTTCGATTAGTGGTTTTCAAAGGGTGATCCCTGGAAGGGTAGCATCAAAATGGTCTGGGAGCTTGTTGGAAATACAAATTCTTGGGTCCCACCTCAGACCTACTGAATCAGTAACTCTGGTGGGGCCTAGAAAGCTATATTTTAACAATCTATATTTTAGGAGATCCTCATGCACGGATCTAGGTGGTATTCCAGCTTTAATACCTATACTCAAATGGCAATATGTATTGCTTAGTTTAAGAGAGAGAAAGATTCAGCCCTGGCTGGTGTGGCTCAGTGGACTGAGCACCAGCCTGTGAGCCAGAAGGTTGTGGGTTTGGTTCCCTGTCAGGGCACATGCCTGGGTTGTGGGCTGGGTCCCCATTTGGGGGCAAACAGGAGGCAACCAATTGATGTTTCTCTCTTTCTCTTTTGACCTCCCTTTTCTGATCTCTGAAAATAAAAAAA
>PVKM010021734.1:0-22333 GCA_004027735.1 Carollia perspicillata | reverse complement strand
TGGTAGCCATAGTTATCTTTTTTCCACAAAAATCAAATCACATTACTAATGTGCTTCAAAGCAGTTCAATGTCTTCTTTTATGAGTAAATTTTGTTATCCAAAGATGACTTTCACATTCCGCACTTCTAATGTTACTTGCTATTTCTACCTCTTGAAGGTGGTAGCCTGTGTCCTCTCCCTTTAAATCTGAATGCACTATGATTTTAGTGGAAATGACACTAAAGCTGATAAAATCAGATAAAATCATGCCTGGTTCTCTTGGACACTTGCTTTTGCCCAATACCCATGCCTGAATAAGCACAGGTAGCTTGCAGAGGGGTCTGTATGGAGACAGACTGAGGCCTCCAGCCTCAGTTAAGTTCCCAACCAATCACCCGTGTTATTCTGCCAGCCATCTGAGGCATCCATATTGATGTCTGGAACAGAAATGGGCTATTTCCACCAAGCCCTGCTGAGACTGCAGAATTAAGAGCAAAGGGAATTGTTGTGAGGCTTTAAGTCACTAAGTTTTGGGAAAGTTTTATTTTTAAGTACAGCAATATAAAACTAACGCAGGTTTTAGTACCTGAAAGTGGGATGCTGTTGTAAAGACCCCAAGCCATGTAACATTGGCTTTAGGATGGGCCACTTGTGGAAGCTAGAAGGCGTGGCAAAATATTAGCAAAAGCCCACATACCTTGAGGAGGCTCTCTCTGACAGCTTAAATAAAAATAAGAAAAATGTGATTGAGAAATGTTTGTAATGATAAAAATTTTGGCGACCTCCATGAAGTAACATGGATGGTAGGAAATTTTCCAATGAACTCAATGATCAAGCTAAGGGTATTTTCAGGCAAAATATTTAAAGTGTCACCTGGATTTTTAAAAATGGCCAACAATATAATGTGAGAAGGGAGAAATGAACTCAAAATAAATTCTTAAAGATAAAGGATCCAGAATTTTCCTAGTTCCAAATAAAATCTGTTTCTCTTCCCAAATCTCTCTGGGTGGCAAATGATGCTCAAAATAAGTTCTGGTTTGAGAGGGAAGATCAAATGTACCATGAAATTTGTATTAAGGTCTCAGATCTGAGATGGCTCCTCATAGAACCTTTTGAACAGACAAAAGCCCTTCTGAAGATCATAATGATGTAATTTTCAGCGCTCTCCATTACATTATAAGGCTTATAGTCTTTTCAAGGGTTTTCTCCCACAGCCGTTCCACTTCGAGGTCAAGGAAGAGAATGACTTATGTGGAAAAGATTTGTGATTATAGCTTTTGTCTGGTGAAGTAAATTCTAAATCAACACTCAGAAAGCCCACCAAAAGGCTAAAAGAACTGTATCTGCTTGTAATAAAAGGAAAAAAAAATATGACACGAGAAAAGGCCCTGGACCCTCACACTTTACAAGAAGGAAATAGACTGACAGAGGCCCAGGAAAGAGAAGGTGGGCTCAGACAAAAGACCCCAAGAGCTTGTGAGTGGAGCCTAGAGCCATGGAAAATAACTTCGAAGGAGTAGAACTAAACTCCAATTAAGGAACTGGCAGAGTGTGTCTGCCTGTTGGTACTGAGACGAATTAATGACTACTCTGTTCCTTCCCTTTTCCTGACATTGTGAATGGGAGTGTCTACAGCAGTTATTCAGTGCCTGGTCCACCATTTTTATTTTGAGTATTTGGAGACCTAAAAATATTATCTCTCTGGGTCAGATGTGTCACATGTCATCACATCATAAAAAAAGTGCTCAGAGAGCTGTGTAAGAGTGACTGCACATAAGTAGTGTCATCTACACAGAGATCTGATTTGGATAATTGAATTCTTTGAGCTGATACAATTATAAAATGAGACTTTTTAGTCTTGGGAAACTATGTGAGAGGGATGTAAATGTTGCAGCCTAAAGACAACATTGTGGCAGAGTGTGTTTTTCAAGGATGGCTTTAACAAGACCTTCTATCTCAAATGTTTCTTCTTACAATATGAGGTTGGTACTCCTCCACCAAGAGCTATTGCCTTCCCTTGAGTCTGGCCAGATAGTGACAATACATGCTACATGACTTTTGAGATAAGGCTGTGAAGTGTGATACATCTTTCCAGTTTACCTAAAATGTTTTCTTCTAAAACCTAACCTGCGTGTGTGTAATCCTGAAAGACTGATGTGGAGAGGGCCATGTGAAGAATTTAGGACTCTGGCTTACAGTCTTCACTGAGCTTGCATCTGTCAGCGTCAACATGGCAGTCACTTGAGTAAGCCATCTGAAATCTCTCCACCCCCAGCTGAACTTTCAGCTGCTGCTGCAGAGAATATTGCAGAGTTGTGAGCAAAATAAATTAATTTTGTGATTTAAGCCACTAAGTTTTGGAATGGTTTGTTACATGGAGTAGATAATTTATACAACAGTGAACACAGAATAAAATAAAACATCTGAACTGTCAGATGAAACCCTATATGATCTAGTTTCTATCGATTCCCCAGTCTCATGTCATACTATTTTTTCTCCACTCTGCTCACTTTGTTCCAATCACTCTGACTTTTCTTCTGTTTTCTACAATCTAGCTAGTTTCTGTTTTTGACTTTGTCATTGTCACTCCCTGGATAAAAAAAATTCTCTTTTGATCTTGTAATTCAAGTTAAATTGTATGATTTTACCAAGAATTCCAGCACATGTAACTATTTATTATTATCATTGCATATCTATCTTCTATCTATGTGTCTACTATCTATCTATCTATCTATCTATCTATCTATCTATCTATCTATCATCTCTCTGTCTATTATCTATCATCTCTCTTATCCTTCTCACTACCAGAATGAGCTCCAGGAGAACAAAGTCATTGGTTTTTCTTGTTGTTGTTTTGTTTTCTTCTCTGTCTCCATTACCTTGGCATATAGTAGGTACTCCACAAATATTTGTTGACCTAATGAATAAATAGTAATAAATATACACCACTGAGAAAACTAGAATCTAATATTTTATACATTCTCTAGAAAAAAGCAATGTTTTCTGTTTTTATTAAATTCATTAAGTTGACATAGAAAAAATGTTTACTATTTTGTAATATCATGAAAAATAAGTTGATTTATATACAATTTAAATAATCTCTATAAGTTTTTCCATATCCAAAATAAAATAAAATATATTTTTAGATAAAGCTTGACATATTTAATTACTTGTTCTTACCTACTGATATAAATATTTGACACTCTATAAGACAAAAATATAATTCTGAAAACTTCCTTTTTAATACCATGTTTGGAGTTTAGTGTTAAACTATATAAAAATTATTTTCTGGAGAGGAAACATGTTCAGGTAATAGCCAATAAAGGCAAATACTCCATTTCCAGGAATTTGGGGTGTGGATTCTTGGCATAATAATGATACGGCTTTTCATCTAGTCAATGTGCAAAATAGAAAAATGATTTTAATTTATTTAGTGGGTTTCTGCTTTTTGCACTCCCAAGCCTGCATAACTGAGTACACAGATATTGTTAGAGTAGTCTTTCTTACCTAGAATTTGCCACCTTTCCAGAGTTCTAAAATAAATAAGAAGAATTGCCCCACTAATTTTCTCCCTCAGGAGGAACAGTAAACTGAAGTCTCATTAGCATCTAATCCTAAAAGAATCAGAGGCTCTATTTACATCATAGCCTAATATTTGCAGCTTTCCTCAGTGTTCCCTGGGATTTTCTTAGGTATATTCTTAATGAAAGATGTGCACCAAGTCCTTCAGATTTTAGAAACGTGAAGAGGGAGTCACAGCCCTAGGCCCACAGATAACCTTCTACTCTGCTCTACATCCCTGTTCTAATCAATTTCTATTATTGGTTCTTGCAGAAGAATCTCTTGGGATTAGTAGTTGAAGATGCTAATTGGCTATTACTTCTTGCTCATTTTCTTACTTCTTTGCTAAGAGTGAGAGGTTGAACCTTCAATAGATTTTATAATTATGTCTTATTCAATGAGCAAAATCATAATGTAATTCTACTTAAGTACAAACACAGAAACAATCGTTACTTAATTCTAATTCCTAATTCAAAGTAAATAAGTCAACTCATGCTTGTACTAACAAATTTCCAGTGTACATACATAGTAACAAATTGATTTTATTGCAGTGCCTAAGTCCCCTGATGAACAAAAATATCATATTTACTTGGGCTTATTTTTCTGTTTCACAAGATACCCCTTTAACTTCCATACTGTTCCCTTAAGCTATTATGTACTTTCCCCATCACCTGCTTCCCATGTGGCCTCCTTATCTTTTTCTTTGGACTCCTGCTTGGCTTTGTTTCTCTATTAGTGACAGCTCCTTTGGTGATCTAGCTTCCTTCACTCTCCTTACCTTCAGACAATTTTGTAGCATCTTTTGTCATTCTCCACATTTATTTGCCTTATGCCATACTATATTTGTAAAATACATAAAAAATTGGTAGTATTTTTATTTTATAGTTGATGAAACTGAAGTGTAAAGATAAATGAGTCCCCAGAGACCATGATTTGTGGGGCTTGTAGTGGGTGTAATGGGACGAGAGGAGAGGTAAAATGTCAGAATAGAGAAGTTAGGGAGAGCTGAGATGAGTGACAGAGACCTGAGAAAAAGGGAGTTCAGTGGTCCAGGGCACATAATGACCTAAGGCACAGCACAAATAAAAAGAGGGACAGACCTTAAAATTGATGATTCCTCTCTTGTGATAACTTCAAAGTAAAGATAAATTTGAAATCTCTATCAGCTCATTGCATGGGGATGCATTAAAAAAAGAACAGTATTTATCACTTCTTGAAACTTCCAAAATTTGTAAAACTCCTAAAACATTGAGTAAAAAATAGCATGAATATCTTAGCTGTACATATTATTGACATCTCTCTTTGTCCCCTCTAATATATTTTATAAACTCAAAATATTATTTACATTTAATTACCTAGCATGATATTGTTTAGCTGTCACATTCCACTTAATAAATATTAATCACACATATTTTATGGGCCTAAGATTATGCATTTATCTTACTTTCTTATTTGAGAAGGAAAGTGACTTCAATAAAGATCATGGTTTCTAATATTAGTACCTGCATGATAACATTGCCAGCAGTAGAGTTAAGGGATGCTATTACTACACCCTCCTGAAATTTATCAGCTTTCCCCGGTCCTCTCTGTCAGCCACAAGGTTAGCTCTCTGTACAATCTTTTCTTCTTTCTTGTTTACAGGTCTGACGTGAACAGCTGCAGAGTGTGTATATGATGAAAATTTAAGGGATGCCCCTGGCATTCCGAAGTGCACAAGCTGCAAAAATCTATCTAATGGTCCTGCATCAGTTCCATACAACAGAGTTTCTATTAGTGCCCTCAGCAGAACATACTCTAAAAAGGAAAAAAAAAGTATTTATGTCTACTAATAAACAGAAGATTTATTTAATAGTTATCCACAATGAGACAAGCTGTGTTCTAAATGTTGGAAATTCAAAGTGAATAGTACACATCCAGCCCCAGTTTCATGGAGCTGACATTCTAGTATGGGGAGTAGCAAATAATAAAATAAAACTAGAACCAAATATTGGAAGTAATAAGTGCTATGAAGGAAAATAAAGAAGGATAATAAGACAGGCATATATGGATGCTGTTTTAAGAAAAAAGAACATCTCTTGGAGTGGAGATATAAGCAGAAAAGCTACTCTGTAAGAGGATTATGGATATACATCCCTTAAAGTGGACAAGTGAGCCTGCTCTACAAGTATGTGGTGGAATAGTATTTCAGGATGGGGGAGTGGCAAGTGCAAATGCCCTGAGACAAGTGTGTACTTGGATTATTCAAGGAATAGCAAGGAAAACATGTGGGTAGAATGAAGTAGGGAACTAATAAAAGTAGGGGTGAAATAGGCAGATGATGAAATTATAGAAAACAAGGACATGGAGGAAGCTAGGTATAAGGCCAAGTAGTGACTTAGAAACTAAATAAGACTGGATAATTTATTCTAAGCATGATAAGAAAATATGTAAAGGTTTTAAGCAGAAAAGTAACATTATCTGAGTTGTCACTTAATAGCATCTTTCTTGCTGCTATGGGAGAAAGATAGATTGAGAGATGAAAGTAAGTAATGAGGCAAGGAGGAGGCTACAGGAATTGTCCATCTTAGGTGTGAGGATAACTTTGATCAGATTGTTGTGGGTGATGGCGGTGGAGGTGGTGAGAAGAGTGAAAATAAGAACATATATTCAAGGTAGCTCTGCTTGCTCTGTCTACTAATCACTGCATGATTAGATATGAGGTTTAAGAGATAAAAAAGGATAAAATGTGATTGCAACATTTTAAACCTGAGCAACTACATAAGTGGTAAAGCCATTTTCTTTCATAAGAAACATTGCAAAATAAAGAACTTGAGGCAGAAAATAATAGAAATCAAGAGATTATGTTTGGAGTGTTGAGTTGTGAGGACTGAAGATATCTAGTTGGAGATCATTGTGATTCATACTGGGTTGATTCACTTCTCTGAATAGTTCCTGATGGGTCATACAGACGTTTTTCACAAGGTTTGAAAGGCAGAAGCAAAGCAGCAGCCATATTCCTGTTATTCCCGGAAGCATAATGCAGGGGATGAGGTTTGTTTGAAGTGCACACATGTGGTCACTTATCTGCTGACTCACCTTGCTGGTGTGAGGCAGCATCCAACCCTCAGAAACTGAAGGAATATTTAAAAAGCAAGCAAACAAACCCAGTATGTAGCTTTTGAAACATATTTTTCAGTGTTTGCATCATAATGGCTAGATGCATAGTGAAAACAAAGCACATCATTTAATAATGTGACAAGAGATTTAAGTTATAATTAAAGAACAATACTTGGCCAGAAAGGATAGCAAACACATTTACACAAAGCTTCCACTAGTCCTGGAGCCTGGCAGGTGCTGGCAGTGGCCGTAAGAGGCTACAGAGTAAGATCTGCTGCAATTTTGCTGGACCAGCTAAAAATAGCCATAGGCCAGACACATGCCATCTATCAGAATTAAGTGGATCACTCAGCACCTGCTTCCTGTCCCCTGTCTTCTGTTACTCCATGTGCTTTCCCAGATACTGATGGGCCCTTGGCCCTTGCTTCTAGGTGTAACAGTGATCTCTGCCCAGGCAAAAGGTAATGGTCCCTGGAATAAGATATGTGAGATGGGTATATATTTATCATCTCAGGATTGAACTTCCATCACTAATAATAGCTATCCTGTACTAGCGTCCTCCTTCTATGCCAAGGTTTTTGCAATGCACACTCCAGATTTTATCTCATTTAATCCTGGCACTAGTGATATAAGGCAAGGTCTAGTATCATTCCTATCTTGTTTTTGAATAAATTCAGTTGTAACACTTACTTAAGTACATTGATAAGGTCTCATAGTAAAGGGCAGAACTATAAAGACTTGGTCAAGAGCCACCTGCTTCTAATGACTGACTTGACTTTACTACATTAAATTGCTCCCATGGGCTAAGAATGAGCTTGTGAGAAGATTCTTTCTTACAGAGATTTCTGGGAGTGTATGTCTGGCTACACTGAAGCTGAACACTGATATGGGCACTAGATTCTTTGAAATTCTGAAAGAAAATGTCAAATCTGCAACAACTCTTATGTTGTTTCAAAGGAAATAAGATTCTGTTTTGAAATTGAGATGACAGATACATCTTTAAGACAGACTCTTTTATTCTTGAAAAATCACTTGAATAAATCATATAACTAGGTAAATAAAAAGCCGACTCCACTATCAATAAAGCTATTCTAGATTCTTCATTATAAGCAGTAAAAATGTTTTGTATAATAATAAAAATATATTCACTCTGATACATCTCTGCAGACTGACACCTAATTTTTTTTATTGAAAGAGTGTGACTTGACTGTTCTAACAACAACTGCTTGTCCTGTGGAGAAATCTGAGCACCTGCTGATGGAGAATTTAAAGCTGAATAGCAAAAGGCAAAGGAGATGTTTTGCTGAGGGTCCTTCAGGGAGCCCAAGCAGTGGTGAGCTAGGCAACCAAGGTGAGCCACCGGACTGAAGCAACACTAGCTGGAAGAAAAAGGCACAAGGTACCATCCCTCAGGAAGATGTCATCATCACAACCATGTATGTACTAGAAAGTTTACAGCCACAAGTTATACAGAGCAGAACTCCTAGAAATAGTATTTCAGAAAATAATAGATTTTAAAAGTCCAATAAACAGAGAATATGAATTTTTTCATAAATACTCATAGAACATTATTAATAAAAATTAATAAAATGCAAGCACAATTCATATATGTTATTTTAGTGGAAAAATAAAATAAAATTAGAGTGTAAAAGCAAAAATAGACAAAATTAATCTTTTAGAAATGAAAATTAAAATCTTTATTATTTGTGTTAAAGAGGGAATCAAATTGAAATTATAGATGATTTGGAGATGATATTCACTGCAATCAAATAATATATCAAAACCATCCTTAAAAGAAATTTTATAGTAGCGAATGCATTTTTAACAAGCCTGACAATAAATGAAACTTCTGTTCACCTTAAGAAGGTAGTAAAACAACAAAATACATCCTAAAAATGTCGAGAACCGAAACCCGCGTGCTTTATGGTCACTTTGTTAGATAAAACTGAGTCTAAGCATACTTCTTGTTCCTTTATTGAAAAATATTGATAATCAAAAATACATAAATTACTTGATCTAGGAAATGTAAATAAGACTATTAACCAACTAAAGTAGCCTTTGAAATTATACTAATGGCTTATTGATCAAGGCTCATTTTAAGACTTTCACATCATGGTGCCCAGCAATCCAAAACTCGTATTGTTTTGCCAGTTAATTTCTGACAAAACCCACTGGAAACTCATTCTGTCCAGGCACCAAAACCTAATAAAAGTGTCTTTCTCGCTCTGACTTTTCCTTTCTAAAACACTGAAATAGTATTACATCAAGGTGTTACTCTTTACTGCCTTCAGGTTAATAAACTTAGCTTTGGTTGATAAATGATATTTCTGAAGGAGTTTTAAGAAGTCATATGAATAAAAGAAAAAAATAATAAATATGAAAACTATTTAAATGAGGGAGAGTGACAAATCTTTTTCACAGAAAATCTGAAAGTAATATATTGAGATACTCATTCTCCAGAAGGTGGAGCTAATTCTCATTCTTTCCCAGCATCTCCCCCTTGAGGATGGGTTAGACTTGTTGATATCCATCAAAAAATTGTCTAAGGAAGGTGAAAATGGTGAGTGTGTGGTGGAAAACCCTGGCAAACACCCACCTTAACCAAATGATGAAGTTCAACACCACCAATGTTGCCTGAAAGTCAGTAAAGACTAAAAAACCTTCAGGGATGAGAGGACACACTGTAAATGTGAGAAACCGTATGTGAAAGTGTGGCCTGGTCTGAACCCTGGAACAGTTCGAGGACACTAAAGGAAACTGATAAAATCCAAGTAAATCTGGAGTTTAGTTATAGCAGTGTTCAAAAAAATGTAGTGAAGTTGAAAGCAAAAACACCTTTAATAAATAAAAGGGAAATACCACTGATAATTCTGATTAAAAACAAAGCAAAAAAAAGTATTAGTACTTAAAAAGAGACATAACTAAAGATTCAGAGTTGATTTAAAATTGACTCTATCAGAAATTTTGTTCTTCATATTTGAAATTTTTAATTAAAAATTTCTTAAAGAGTAGTGGATTTAAAATACCAAAACATAACTTTACCCTTCGCAATAGCATGGATGGAAGTGGAAAGCACTATGCTAAGTGAAATAAGCCAGACAGCGAAAGAGAAACACCATATAATCTCACCTATAAGTGGAAACTAATCAACAAAACAAACAAACAAGCAAGATACAACCAGAGACATTGCCATAAAGAACAAACTGACAGTGACCAGAGGGGAGAGGGGAGAGGAATAGGGGAAGGCCCATCAAGGAGCATGTAAAAAGGACACATGGACAAAGCCAAAGGGGGAAGGTTCAAGGTTGGGAGGTGGGGATGGGTGGGGTGGGCGGGCATGGTGGGCTAAAAATGGAGACAACTGGACTTGAGCAACAATAAAATAAATCAATAATAACAATACATAAATAAGATACCATAACTTAATCAAGTCTGTTGCACAGGCCATGTGATCACTAATGAGATTTAAATGAAAGGGAATAAAATACTACCATCAGTAAAGGGCAGAATATATGATTTCTACACAGAAAGTATAAAGTTTTCAAATAAGCCAGTATTAGAACTAGTTGGTATTAGTACTAATATATACATAGTCTTTTGTGTGTGTGTGATAGTAAAACAATGTTAGGAGAAAAAATATAGTTAGTAAAAAACTACAAAATGTGTAGAAATATTCTAAGCATAAATACTTCAGATTTTTGTAAAACAATACAAACCATCACTTAAGCACTAAAATAAAACACGCACACATGTAAGGACACTGATATGAGCTGAATGAATCTGCACATCGAATGCAACTTTGTTCACAATCATAATCAATTTAGCATGAAAACCTGTTAGCTACTTTCACAGTTTATCTGGAAGAGAGGCAGTGCAAGGAAAGCCATAAATATGTTGTAAGGTGGGAAATAAATTACTAAAAGTTGTGGGTGTCTCTGACAGACAGTAAACATTCTCTACAGTGATATTCATTAAAGCAACCCAGGGGAAAGGCAGTGCATGTGTATACACTGGAGCTATACAACTCGCATAAAGATGCCAGAGGTACTCTGGAAAGGCAACTATTGCCTTAAGTTCCTGGGCTCTGAGATTTGAAAAGGAGGGGCTCACGTGGCCCTGGCCAAGTTTTATTCAGCAGAGACATCACAAGAAGCCATAGACGGGAACACATCAGGAGTGACAGTGGCTTTATCTCCAAAACCTCAGTGTTGTTTACTGATCAGGACTGGTTCAATGATACGTGTGGATGAAACAGAAAGGTCATCTGGACCTAGTCGAGCTGCCACTGTCACTGTGGTATTTGTCAGGGTTCTCCAGAGAAACACAGCCAACAGACAATTTCACATGAAAATTGCTTAGCAATTTCCAAAGTTTAACTAGAAAAGCAAATCTGTAAGGAAAACCATGATTATGCTGAAATGTTTGAAATACTTAAGGATGATGTTATTTAGCAAAAACTAAATCAGTGCTTGCAGCATAAAAATGGTACTACCTGATGTAACACAGGGCCTAATGAGTTTGCAATACTGGCCCTGCTGGGCCCCATGCGATGACTCAGTTCTCCCTATATCTTCTCAGTTCACATTATCATGAAGCTTCTGTGGGCGGAGAAAAGGTTAGCATCATGCCTTGGCCATTGTAGCTCAGTTGATTTAGTTGTTGTCCCTTATACCAAAAGCCTGGGGGTTTGAGACCCATTCGGGGCAACCAATCCATATTTCTCTCTCACATCCATGTTTATCTCTCTTTCTCTTTCTCTCTCTTCCTTTTCCTCTCTTTATAAAATCAATAACATATTTTAATTATTTTAAAAGAAAAAGTTAGTATCATTTGGCTTGACTTCTTAAGTAATCATATCATAGATAGAAAAAGAGCATATAATTGGTGTTCTAAAACTACCTCTAGTCTCTTCTAATTCTCTCAGGGCTGTTAGAGGATTCCCCCTGACACCAACTCAGTTCCAGTCTGATATGCAGTGGAGGCGCTGGAGTTCCCTGCCAGTCCCTGTTTATAATGGCCCTCCAGGTAACCTGATAGGAATACGTAACTGAAACGAAGAGGAAAATTTAACTATTTTCATTAAGAACTTGTAATTACCAGAAGATATTTGCACACCTTTATTTTGTTGAAGAAACATCAACCCACAGCAGCAGTGAAAACATTGTAAAAGACAGGAAGTGCAGGTTTTCATCAACTTGTCCAAACAGTAAGGAAAGGATGAGCGATGCCACAACGGTATTTACTATCGGACCATGTTTTATGACAGACGTCTAAAACTTGACCATAGAGTCAAAAACAGGTCTCCCTATTTCAATAGAATCCACTGTTCTATAAGCAACCTAACAAATTTAATCAAATGAACACATCAAACGTCAATTCTACATAATATAGACTTATGAAGGAATTTATCAGAATATGGAAGATGTATTTTCTGCATGGAAAATGCTCATAGCCGGCCAAAAATAAAACAAAAGTTACTACAGCCAACAGTTATGTAGTATAGGGTTCCAAGCCTGTTTATAAATAGCTGCCAAAGCAGGTGGTAAAGAATAATAAATGCTTTAAAATGCTGAATGAGTTTGATTTATTAGAGAAAATTATATGATATAAATTTCAGTTATTTACTGTAGTGAAGATTCATATAATAATGGACCATAGTAAAATTCTGATTACTGTAATGCCACACCCAAATCATTATACTTCATAAAAAAATGGGATCTCAAATTTTAACTTCACTTAGCTATATTTTAGTGCTTGTTTACCACTTTTAGAGAGAATTATTTTAAATAGTCATATACATACATATGTGTGTGTGTGTGATCATAGAATTACTAAACCAATTAAGAAATTATGATCCTTCTGGATAATTCATCTCTGATTTGAACATATTCCAGGTACTGACAATCTCTACTGTTTAACCAATTGTTCTAGAACAGACCGTGGAATTTGCCTGGGGTGAGGATGACTGAGAATGGTGGCCTGGACTCAATTCTCAGTTACTTTTACTTTGATTTTCTCCCAAAGAAGCCAATACACAGAGTGGTCGATGTAATGAAATAAGAAAAATAGCTGTGTGCACACGATGGCATACTTTGTCTCTTTCTCGTCACCCAGGTGCTCCAGTGTGGTGGTGTTAGCAAACAAACCATCGGGAATGAGATGCAGCTGAGTCAGAGTGTGGGTCCATGAGCTCACAACCTTTCATGCCCCCAGTCGTCATGTCAGCACCCAGAAGAAACTTACATTATCTTAAAAGGTAATGATTCCATCATTTCAGAATCTGCATTCCCACACCATCTCTGCAGGGCCTAGGAGGCTCACTTTTATGCTCACTTAAGCATAGCAGGGACTATCATACCAATAATATCCCATTTTCATCTTTAGTAGTACATGAAAAAAATGCTTCTTGAAACAAAGGGAAGACACATGCACAAGTAATGAGGAATATGACAAATAAAAATCATGATATATTTTTAATAATTATTTTGATAAAAAATAAACTTTAGACTATTATCATAGGATATGCTGCAAGTTTTTAAAATTATTTTCAAATTTTATTGGTAGTCTCCACAATATACTTAGAAAATTTAGTATACGAATAAGTGATATCACAAGTACAATAATGGCACATTCATATCCTGATGTGATGTATGAGCTTCTTCTGACGTGATAGCATCTTTTACATTTCCCTTTTCTCTCAGAATAGACTGTGGGACATTATAAAATAGATTCCCTTTAGTTCATGACTTGTTCAGTTGCAAATTCATGTAAACTACAGGATCAGTTTGGCACCTGCTGTGATCATGAGTCTACTGCTGTTTCTCTAATCAGAAAACATTCCTATTAGATAAACCATCTGGCTTGAAAAGCATCCCTTTTGCATTCAAAATGGTTTTGTTAGACTGCAGCCAAAGTATATTTTTAAAGGAAAGATGTGTCAGCAAGACCAGTCTGTTTACTAATGTAATGGTCCTCTATTAAAATACCATTTATGGAATAAAAGCCATAGAATGAAAATATCACACAACATGAATATGTTCTAGTACATGTGAAAATGTGGGTGGCGGCAATCTTTGGCTAAGGTCATCCACTGAAATCTGTTGAAATTTAGTCAGATGTAGTCATCATCTGAACAGAGCCCAATAAATGGCATGTTACTCTGATTGCAATCATTTTCATTGAAGTGTTGTGAATGTTGCTTCGTGACCATTGGTATTGCCTGTGGGTACTGGGGCACTACTTGGTTACTGACTGAATCATGTTTATTCTTGTGTATGTGAGAAATTTTTATTTATGCTCTTTTTTTGAGGCTATATACATTTTATATCATTTAATCAAATAACAGGAAAATATCACTTTACTTTAGAAATAATTCATATGAACCCAAAATATCTAGTTTTAATATTTTGAGTGAATTTTGAGCACCTACTAACAGGAAAAAATAAAATATTGAAGTACAAGTGTTTTAAAGTAAGGCTTCACACTCTCAAGGAAAAATGTAGAAGTTAAAAATACTACTTTTCAATCAATGCTTTTATCAACATTTTATGGTATGCATGCACTTGGCAATGCTTTCTTAGTTATATCCTCCCAAAAATGGAGACATGGTTCCTGCCTTCAAGGAGCTTGTATCTATTTGAAGAAGCAAGACTAATAGATAAAATAACTTCCTAGTCATGGAATAATACTTGTGGATTTTTGAGATTCAGTTGAAAATATCATAGAGATAATAAAAAAGAAAAATCAGAGTGATGGAGGGAGATTTCAGAATTGTTTTGATGGTACAATGGGTGTTAGAAGGCAAGAAACGTTGAAAGAATACAAATAGAAGAGCAGAAATGAAGGACACAGGTAAAATGAACTTTTATACAGCATGTAATGGGATTTGAATGTAGGTATGTCAGACTTAAGGTATTGAAAGCTATCCAGAGCCCTTGTACTATGAGACAAACAATGTAATCTTTGTCCACACAAATCAATACTCTCATTTTTTGCTTTTATTTTCTCAGCTGGATTCTAATGCCCTCACCAACAGGACATATAATAGGGGGGAGCAAAAGCAGGGTTACAGTTGTGAGCATGAAAAAACATGCAGTTTGTTCTTATGTTAATATGTATTAATTATTTCATTACTTTTCATATGAACCATTGTAAATCGACTTTTGCCCAACCCTGTGTTGTATCTGGAGTGCATAGTAATTTATGATGCATGAACACTGTAGCACTCACATGATACATTTTCAGAAAACAAACGTTCGAATAAGTATGTGATAGATTCTGGCAATGTTTTTGTTGTTGTTGTTCGGTTTTGTTTGTTTGTTTTTGTATGTGCGTTTAAGAAGGGGAAGGGACTAGATGAAGAACATGTATGAATGACCCATGGACATGGACAATGGTGTGGGAATTGAGTGTAGGGGCAAGGAGGTGGGATGGGTGGAGGAGGGAAAGGGGAAAAAACTGGGACAACTATAATAGAAAAACAATAAAAAATGATTTAATAATAAATAAATAAACACATAAATAAATAAATGAAAATACCTCTGTCATTTTATGGTAAAAATACAAAACCTTTTTTATTGGCAATGTCTGAATTGCTTATCAAGTAATATAGTTGAATTCGTGTAAAGATACAATTGTTGCTCAAGTAAAATAAATTATAAAGATCAAATTGGAGAATCCTAGAAAATCCTAACAACCCCCTTGAATTGCCTGTTTCATCCTAACTTGTTACCATTTTCTTTTTTCTGGCTTTAAGTTCCCACCATTTAAATCACTCTTTTGGAAAATACAACAGATGTGAAGTCATTGTCTCCGGGAGGCTACCAAGAACACTCTTTATTTTTGGAACTGTTATGTATTATTTGGATCAGGTGTTGGAATACTTTGTCATCACATTATTAACAAGGACATTTTCATCAAATTTGTTAACAACTCTAAAAGCAGAAGAGACTTTGTTCCGAAATAAAATGATAAAGTGCAGTGAAATTTCAGTAGCAAGAAAAAAAATGCATTATCAGTTGCTCAGTCTTGGGAAGGTACACCATAAGAAATTAAGCATATGGAAAGGCAAACTGTTTTGAAACAGGTCTACCTATGTTTTCCATGTGTATATGTGCGTCCACACTGGCATGTGCTATATAAAAGTACTGTCACTTATCAATAAGCTAGAAAATAGAAAAATATTATACAAAAGTATATAAATAATAAAATTTTAGTTAGAAATAATTATTTTCAATAATTGATACTTATATTCAATCTTAATATAATCATCTATTTTCTGTGAAGGTGTACCTTAAGAGTGGGTGCTCAGCTCTTGCTGGTATAGCTCAGTGAATTGAGGGGTGTCCTGTGATGCAAAAGGTAGCTGGTTAGATTCACAGTCAGGGCGCATGCCTGGGTTGTGGGGCCATATCTCCAGTAGTGGGTGTGTAAGAGGCCACCACACATTGCTGTTTCTCTCCCTCTCTCCCTCCCTTCCCTTCTCTCTAAAAAATAAATAAAATCTTTAAAAAAGTGGGTACACAATAAATTTACTTAGCCAAAGAAACCTGTTTCTGATAAACATAGAAGTTAATCAAACTGAAATAGGACATTTATCGATTATTTACATATGTCAGGTATGTGCCAAGTGTTTATGCATTCATATTTCATGATTTATTTCTTACTATAATCTTACAGTTTTTTTTTTCAAGAAGGAAACTGTCACAGAGAGATTTAGAAGCCTCTGCGATGCCACAGAACAGGGCCTATGAATGTAATCACTCAGCAGCCCCATGCAATATAATGCCAGTCTTGAAACAAAGGAGGAAGTGGGTGACTCCTAGGGTTGGCTTTATTGTTCTGGTTGATATTTTCTAGATCTAGTGAACTCTTAAATAAGGATACTGTTCAGTGAAGTACAGTCATTAAAGTTGTTGAGGTGAAAAACTGATGTGTTACTACGGGAAGGATGAGAATCCAATTTGAGGCAAGACTTCTTGAAAGTGATCTGTAAACCCAGAAGTGTGGTCCTAATTCAAAGCATCTGAATCAGTGGCGTTCAGGTTTCAAGGGCTTGCTGACTCCTCACAAGAATATGCTTTTGGATTTTTTTTGATCTTGCCAAAAAGAAATAGACCAAACATGAAAACATTCATGAATGAGCGAGTGAATAATGATGTGTTTTAACTACCATTATATATGTATTTATGGTTTTTAATCATCGGGGATTTCCATGCAATCACTAGCAGAATAGTTTAGCAGTTAAGATCACGGTGTCTAGTATTTGTGCCTGATTTTGAATCCCAGATCTGTTACTTTCTAGCTGCACTATCCTCTTTGTGCCTCAGGTTTTTATTAAGGGTAGGTTTGAGGCGTAAATGAGTTGAGTACTTAAACACTTAGAACAGTGCCTGGCACGTAGTGAGCACTAAATATTGTTAGTCACTGTTATTAGGGGTTTTATGTAGACACTCTTAAGTGAAGTAGATGAATATGCTGATTACTGAAATTCTGTCAAACTCCTTCTATCCCCATCCCATGCTACCTCCTACCAACACCCTTACCCACCTCCCAGTTTAGAATCATAAGTTCCAACAAGAGATCTTACTTACATGACTCTCTCTTAAATCTTAATGATGTGGAGGCAGAAAAAGATTAGAAGCATCGATGTAAGTAGGGTGGATCACATGATCTTAACTGTTAATAATATCTTTCTTCACTAGGGTTTCTGACTTGCTTTATGAAACAAGCTTTAAATCTAGTTATGGAATGTAATCCTCAACAGTGACTATAAAATCCACTTCAAAAGCCTTCTCTACGAATCTCCAAGGAAGAAACGGCTTACATAGTAAATTTCAGGAATAAAAGGTACCTCCCTTGAGGAACTGGAATATAGTATTCTCATTTCACTGACAAGAGCTTCATATAACTGATTGTCTCCTTGCCTTTAATGATATGCAAAAATAGTAGGTGTGCATGTTGTTAAATATAATATATAAAAGATGTAAGTTACCAAGAGGGATGCAGCACATAATCTTCTGTAACAAAAGGAAGCCCCCGTGGCAGTTACAGTGTTACTTTGGGGTCACACTCTTTTACTTCCATTATTCAGAGTGTGGTCATTGCTGGGGAACAGGGGGTTGGTTGACAATGGAGGAGGGCATGGAGGGATAAATGGTGATGGACCTGACAGGGGGTGGTGAACACCCAATACGGTGTACAGATATGTGCTGTAGAACTGTGCACCTGCAACCTGTATAATTTCATTAACCAGTGTCACCTCATAAATCCAAAAAAAGGAAAAATAGATTTCCATAAGAGTAAAAATATATATGCATGTGGTTATTTATTATAGCTATTTCTAGAAAAAACAAATGATTAAAACATGTAAAATACTCATTTTATGTTGTAATTAAAAGTGACATTTCAAAGGCAGCTATTATAAATAATAAAATATGTACTAATATACTAATATGTACTAAATATAATATGTTATAAGCTTTAAAAACATGACACAGGAGTGTGATTCTTCTGCTATGACTGTAGTGAGAAAACATAGATATATCATTCAAAAAATCCATGCAAAAACTGTTGCCCCTGAAGTTAACTAAATTGTTTAGGGAGAGTAGTACTTTCTACTGCAAGCTCTTTTGAACTTTTTTGTCCAAATCTGTGTATTTATTAGTATTAACTTTCTCTTAACCCCAGTGAAATTGAAAAAGAGATCTTGTTTCACTAAAAACTCTGTGAGGCTTTGGAATTTTGAGTAATACTTTGTTAGAACCAATGCAGTCAATACACTTAAAGGAAACAAGAGGCCTTTTCTCCACTTCTGCATGGTATACAGTGGGCATAGGCACCTTGAGTCTGGAGAGAAGGGCGGCTCCTTCCATCCAGTGCATTGTCGGCAGGGTGTTGGTGTCCCACAACAAACAGCAGTGGTGCCAGATAGTGGCCGAGGGACTCATGCTGAAACACTAGCAGGCTGGCAGAGAAAATCTTATCCATAGATACTACAAAAGACAATTCCCACAGAAGATTGAATGATAAGAAGGTAAATTCACCTTGATGCTGTCAATGTGTTTATGAACATACGTGAACTCCTTCTGCAACTCTACCCCTGGCTAGCCCTTGAAACTTTGGAAGCCTTGGCAGAAAAATGGAGGTTTTGCAAAAGCAAGTTAGGATGTAATATTAGAATGTAGTTTGTGCTATTTGAGCTACTGTGGTCAGGAACTAGAGGATCATGGTAGCATAGATAAAGTAAAAAAAAAATCTATATATATGTCTTTACTTTTTAATAACAAAAAATGTATATCAAATTTACCTAGGAGCTCATGCTTGATATCAGGTCCTCAGATATTGATGGATTTTAATACAATTAATAAAAAATGATCCCTATAAGCAAGAAAAACACCAATAAACTTCAAAATATTCTTGCTTCTAGCCCAAATGCTGTGGACTGAGTTCCAAACAAATGTATCTGGCTAATTCTCCTTCCCCAGGGAGGAAAGGCTAGCAGTGGGAGTGACAGGTAACAGGTGGCATTTGATTATTTCACTAGTTCCCAGACTCCTGCCTGCTTATCCGGCTTCATTTTACTTTTGTCCTGACTGTTCTATCATCCACTACTCTATGCTTTGGTTGTACTACTGTTCTGAGTCCTGTTCAAAGTCATTTTGTCCAGAGAGCTGCAGGGAGTGCAGCTCTGGGCAGAGTCACTGGAGCCCTTCTTCCCAGCCTGCTGCTCACCTGAGGACCAGGCAGCTGGAGGTGTCTTCTCCAAGCAGCCCGGCACCACGGGAAGTGGAACATTCCCCCAGCGCCTTCACCGTTGCTTCACACCTCAATTCTGCCTAATGTCAGGGCTTCAAATGACCATCACCCTGGGAGGATTATTATTAGTTTGAAAAATCAAACAATAAGCAACTTGGAATTCATTTTCCATCATGTAAGCATTACATTAAGGTTGAAGTGTAATGGAAAAAAATTAGATGGAGTGGTGAATTCAGCCTGGAGTTAATTTTGTTTCTCTAAATTCCTCTAGCATTTATTACCTTTACATTCTTGAAATTAAAGGAAGGGAAATACTTTTATTTTTTATTGTTTTGTATTTGCTTACTATGTATTTGTGACTCTGTTTTAAGTGTCCGTTTTCTGTGAAAATCTGAAAACCTTTTGAACTAACTTGATTAACATTTTCTATCAAAGCTTATTGTATTAAAACTGTTTTTGTGAAGGAAGCAGAAGAGAAAAATGATTCTTTTCAGTAAATTCTGTCCTACTCAATACTCTATTAAGTGGCTTCCATTCATCATAAATACTACACTAACTGTGGACTCAGGTTCTGACTTGAAACACGTATCTACCTGCCCTGGGTTAACAGTGTCCCCCCCAATTCATGACCACCTGGAAACTCTGAATGTGACCTTCACTAAAATCTCTACAAGGCTTTGAATATTGGGTAGTACTGCTTTAGAACCAATGCAATCAATACATTTAAAAGGAACAGAGGTCCTTTCTCCACTTCTGCGTGGTGGAAGGTGAGCAAAAGGAAAGGACAGTGAGGTGGAAGTAAGAAAGCCGTGTGAAGAGGGAGTTAGAGATGGAAGCAGTGTGTCTAGAAACCAAGTAGCACGAGGGATAGCCAGTACCCACACGAGCGAAGAGACAGGCATGAGAGAAGTTTTTTTCTCCCTCAGAGCTTCCGGGAGAACTCAACCTGGCCAGCACCTTGAACTTATAATTCTAACGTCCAAAATGATGTTAGAATTTTGGGTGAATAGTTTCTAAAATAGAATTATGGGAGAATAATTTCTACTGTCTTAAACAACCCAGTCTGTGGTACTTTGCTACAGCAGCCTTAGGAAATTATTATACACTTTAAAAAATATACAGTATAACACTTTATATTCTATTTAATTTTATTTTCTAATAAAATATATTATTTTCTAATAAAACACATTTTATTGTATTTTTTATTCTATTTAATTTTTGCCTCTACTGAGTAACATTATTGAAGGCAACTAACACTTATTGAATATTTTAGAACTTCTAGGATCTATGTATTAACAATTCTCATAACTATTGTGAATAGACATTATCACCCTGAGTTCACAGATTAGGATTCTAATCTACATGAGGGGAAGGGAGTCTTATTAAACAGGTAAATCAGTATGCAAATTCACTTCTGTTTAACTCCAGTATTTATAGTCCACCTGTTAATTTTTAACAAAAGAAAAATGAATTATTATAACACATAACAAGATTTTAAATCACTCTGAGCAAAGAAAAGAACTCTCACCCTGTATCTGCGTGAAACCTATGTGTATTTATTTTTTTCTCCAACACTGCAAAATGTTGTACAGTGTGTCATCAATCAGAATGAACTTACAAATTCATTTAGAAGCACATGCACTTTCAAGTGTCAATTCCTTTTTCAATGAGAGTTCTCTCTGATACCACAAAGCTTTTGTGTTAAAGCGATTCTAATGACAAGACCATTACTTCAGGTATTGATCAAAACTGCAAACAGAAGAGCAACAGGGAGGTCCTCCTAAAGATGTTCTTACAAAGTGGAAACTGTTGAACAAATGCATTATTCTCTTATGTAAGCAGAGTTTTCCTCTTACTCTGTATTAGTTCATGTCTGTGATCCTTAATGACAGATTTATTTATAGTAAAGTAATTACTACCTTTTAAAAGGAGGATCTATTATAATGAAAGAGTCAACAACAGTGTTGGAGCAATTCATTAAAAGTATAATAGGAGTGTTTGGGTGGAGAAGAGAGAATATGTGGTTCATCTCAAGCTTAAGCTGCATCCAACACTGGAATTCATGCCTATTGAATACGTCAGGGAGATTCATGTGGCAGAGGGCTGCAGAGGCATTTGCTAGAGTATTTTAAGGGATAATGGGAGAACATCAGAGAACAGGCCTCTTCTAATAACAAAACTTTAGATCTAAAAAGGGAGATTATATTAGTTTCTAAGGCTGCCATTACAAAGTAACACACACTGGGTGGCTTACAGAACACAAATTTATTTTCTCACAAATCTGTGTGCTGGAAATTTGAGGCTAAGGAGCTAGCAAAGTTAATTTCTTCTGAGGCCTTTCTTGGCTTGTAGATGACCATTTTTGTTTTGTAGTTTTACATAGGCCTCCTTCTCTGTACATGCCTATGTTCAAACTTCCTTTTCCTGTAAGGACACCCATAATATTGAGATAAAGCCGACGCTAGTGAACTCCTTTTAAATTAAATAACCTCTTTAAAGAGTACTTCCAAATGCAATCACCTCTGAGGTATTGGAAGTAGGTCTTCAATATGTGGACTTTGAGGAGATAAAATTCAGCTCATAAGAGAAGGAATGATTTTCAGTACAGTATTATTTTTGTCAAAAAATCACTCCTCAACCCAAATGTTCATAGATTTATGTCTAATTTCTCCAGAAGTTTTGAAAAATATAGATTATGAGACACTATAATAATCCTACAATAAAACATACAGCTAAAAGTGAGAAAAGCATTCTTCACTTCTGCATTGAATGTAGAACCCATGCATAATCCAGTGTTGAAGATGCTGAAGGAACAAAAGAATTCCACTGACAGTAGCAATAATTTAGCTCCCAACTGTTTTCACCATACCTTTTCCTAAACCCAGTTGATCACAGATGATTCCGTTGTCCCTGCAGCTTGTCCCATGATTAACAGAACCT